>VXBI01001809.1:361470-459857 GCA_013397375.1 Toxostoma redivivum | reverse complement strand
ACCAGTGGAATCAAAGAGAGAATCAGAAGGGTAAAAACTGGAAAACCCATGGGCTGAGATAAAGTTTGATAGGGAAATGAAAAGCAGTTCACACAAGCAAAGCAAGAGGGAATTCATTCACTTCTTCCCAGGGACAGGCAGTTTTTCAGCCATCTCTGGGAGAGCAGGGCTCCATCACATGTCACAATTACTTGGGAAGACAAAGGTCATGACTCCATATGTTCCCTTCTTCCTCCTTCCTCCCCCCACTTTATTTACTGAGCATGATGTCCTATGGTCTGGAATATCCCTTTGGTCAGTTGGGGTCACCTGTCCCAGCTGTGTCTCCTCCCAGCCCCCCNGGATAGGATAGGATAGGATAGGTGGTTTAACCCCAGCCAGCAGCTAAGCCCACTCAGCCACTCACTCTTTCTCCCACCAGTGGGATCAAAGAGAGAATCAGAAGGGTAAAAACTGGAAAACCCATGGGCTGAGATAAAGTTTGATAGGGAAATGAAAAGCAGTTCACACAAGCAAAGCAAGAGGGAATTCATTCACTTCTTCCCAGGGACAGGCAGTTTTTCAGCCATCTCTGGGAGAGCAGGGCTCCATCACATGTCACAATTACTTGGGAAGACAAAGGTCATGACTCCATATGTTCCCTTCTTCCTCCTTCCTCCCCCCACTTTATTTACTGAGCATGATGTCCTATGGTCTGGAATATCCCTTTGGTCAGTTGGGGTCACCTGTCCCAGCTGTGTCTCCTCCCAGCCCCCCAGCCACACCCAGTCCCCTCACCAGTGTGGCAGCAGAAAAAGCAGAAAAGACCTCATCTCTGTGTTAGCACTGTTCAGCAATAACAAAAACATCTCTGTATTATCAACCCTGTGTTCAGCACAAATCCAAAACACAGCCCCATACCACCTACTCTGAAGAAAATTAACTCTTCCTCAGCCTAAATCAGCACAATGGGATAGGATAGAACTATTTCTGTTGGAAGGGACCTACAATGATCCAACTGGCCACTTCCATGGCATGTTGTTAACAGTACTTTTCAAATGCCTTTTGAACATTGACAGGCTTGGGGCAACAACCCCATCTCCAGAAGTCTGCATGGTGTTTGACCACTCTCTTGGTAAAGAAATGCATCCTAATGTCCAATCTGAACCTTCCCCGGCACAACTTTGAACCATTCCTACGTGTCCTGTCACTGGATCCACATTGCCCTCTCTGCTTTCCCTCCTCAGAGAGCTGTGAAGAGCAATGGCATTGCCCCTCATCCTGCTTCTTTCAAACAAGACAAACCCAAAGTCCTTAGCTGCTCAGTTCTTTTACAGTTTTACTCTCCTAAGCTCCTTTGCAATTTGCTGAAGGAGGCAGGGAAGGGCACTGGGAAGAGCTGGCAGCCAGCACACACAGCCAGCCAAGGCTCCAAGTGCACATGCAGAACAAACCCTGCTTGGTTCAGGGTGGCTGTAAACCAGCAAAGTTCCTCCCAGTGGGGTAAGTTCCATCAGCTTTCAGGTGTGGGGTTTCAGGGCTTCACCTTTGCTTTCTCTCTGAACCTAAATTGAGGAGGAATGTGAACTGAAGGTGGGGAGCTGAGGCGAGACGGAAATAGTTGCTGGAGGGTAGGTGATGAAATGAGATGAAAGAAGGAAAAGATGAGTCAATGACAAGGAAAAAGGCTGACACAGATGAAGTTTCACAACATGACTGAAACAATAAAACAGCTTGCTGCAGCCAAATGTCAGGTGCTTTGTTTTTTCTCTATTAGTTTAGAGTTTTTAATTCTGAGTTAGATCTCTTTTCTCCTACTGAGGTGAGAATAACTCAGTGCAAAGGTCCCTAAATCAGCAGGCAGCCAGAAGCAAGGACTATCCTATATTCCTATGGCAACAGTGAATTGTTAGATTGTCTTAGGTGTCTTGTGAAATAGCACTGTAAGAAAGAAGATAAATATGGGGAAAATAAGAAAATATATACAAATTAAAATTTAATGGAGACATATTTAGTTTGTGTAAATGCTAATGGGGTTATTTAATTGATGGAAAAATGGTGATTCAGAAACCAAAATTAATAGTCCTGAACTTCAAAAAATAGGTTCATATTCAAAGTGGGAAAGAAGGTAAAAAACAGGAGAAGGGGCAGTGCATTCAGTCAGAATCTCCTTTTACGTGCATTAATGCATTTGATAGATCTTAAGATGAGCAGAAGGACCGTTATGACTTAACTGCATAAGGTATGCTCAGTGCCTGATTATGCTGGCATGGGCAGAGATTCAGGAAAGTTTGACTGAAAATTCCATCTTAGAATTTTAAAGCATCTTTATAATGACACTTTTTAAAGTAAAATTAAAAAAAGAAAAATAGAAGAGGAAATTAATCACATTTAATCCCTGTTTTAAATAGGGAACTATTATTGGCTTGCAGTAGACACAGAGCGTCTTGTTTCAGTGTTAGTCATAATACTGTTAAAAATTATCTAAAAGGTTATTGAAGCCACTCCTACAACCTCTTGCTATGATTAATGCTAGACAAAGAGAATACTTATTCTACTTTAAAATGCTGCTTTTGAGACTCCTTAAAAACTAATGCCATATGTTTATAACTATAACACGTACCCAGTAAACACAGGAAATACAGTGGTGCAGTCTGCTCTTATCCTGTAACAATCATCTCTTGCTGCGGAAGGAAGAGAGCACATGCTATTGCAGAATAAAATCTGCAAAGCTTTACAGCTCTTGGACAGCTTTCCTTGCAGAAAGTTACATTGTCATTTGTAGATGTACCTTTACACTGAAAGTCTGGGCACAAGTGTAATTTATCTGCCAGCTATTAGGCTTGCTCAAATTAATTTCCTTTTACACATGGCTTACTGTTCTGAGACCAGAGTCACGCCAATCCACAGGAGGATCTCAGCATGGAACCCATCTTTAATTCAGCCCACATGTTAGGCCAGAGAATGCACTCATGGTGCTGTGGTTCAGAACCACATCAGCTCATTCCTTAGCTTATCAGGCCAGAAAATCTACCTGAGGCTCAGTTTTCTTTCTCCATTCTTCAAGTCAGCATGACAGCATCCCCAAAACAGTCCAGAGCAGCCATTAGTTAATGGAACTTACCGAAATGTGTATGCTCTGATATTAGTGTCCATTTCAAAAATTAAGTTGACAACTCCATTAGGACCAGCATCCGTCTGTCTTGTTATTATTAATGAGGCAAGAGAAAGCTAATTCTGCTATTCAGTCATGGGAACCAAAAAAAGGACACATTACAGAGAAATTACTGAAACTCCAGCTAAAAGGTTCCAGTTACCAATAGCATTACTGAGTTTTGCTCTTTGCAATACCCAGCCAAGCTTAGTGCTTTGTATGCAGACTCTGGTCATTGTGACTTAAAAGCAAAAGTGAACAAAAGTCACTGAGTAATAGTCATTCATTAGTATTAAAATAATTAAAATTATTTATTAAAATTATAAATAAACATAGCTATTTCTAGTTCTCCCTATTGTTATTCAGACTACCACTGACTTAAAATCTTCACAGACTCCTTATTTTATGTGGTGTATTGTGAGTGCCATGTATGGCAAGCTTTGGGTATGGGCAAAGGAGCTCTGATCTCTCAGCACCTACTCAGTTTTTTTTTTTTTTTTTTTAAATAACATTTAGGTTTTTTAAGACAGTGTGGTATAGAAAGGAAATTAAAGTCACAGTTGCTTTTTAATTTGAAAAGTGAAGGTGATGGGATCCACTGGAAAAATCCACCTGGAATCTTCCATCTGGTTCAGTGATGTTGATAATTAAGTCAGACAGATATTGTGCAGACAAACTGGAAAAAAAATCTGTTTCCTTTCATTCTCCCACACTTGCTCTGATACTCAGCACACATACAATGCTTTTTACAAGTACTCCTTCCAGGCTTTTCCTCCCAAGTCTCATACAAATCTCATGACTTATAAATCCAAAGGAGTTTATCCAAGACAATTTCTTGCTTACTGTCCCTAGGGTTCTTCCCCTTGCTTGCACCTGCTGCCTGTAGGGAATGGTTTATATTTTTTTCTATAAATTACATCCACAATTCGTCCTTTCCTTTCCAAAAAAACTCTACAACTGAACCAGTTCTTCTGCATCCTTGGATTGGGGATTTTTTTCTTTTTTTCCTGAATCATGCTAGAAAACCCAAGTCACGGAATAAACAAAAACAAAAGTTTCAAAGAAAACAGAGTTGATGAAAACTGCTGTACCAGTACTCCTTGAGTCAGTAAATTAAGACTTTTTACTTGCTCTTTTCAGGAATGTGTGTAGTCTAGATACTCTTGATTTATATATAGATATATGTATGTATAAATATGTATATGTATATGTATATGTTTTGGGGTTTTATTTTTTTTGTCTGGGTTGTATTTTTTAAATGCAGATTTGAAGTGATTTCATGTTTCCCTAGCAGGAGAAAGGAGTTATGAAGTATGTGACTGAATTTGTGCCCTAAAACATTTCCTGTCTCAGTTTGCTATTTAAGGGACTGCTTAAATTTTAAAAGAAGTTTGCCTGTCTCCTTTTACTTTCTACCTGAAAGCAACAGGGGTTTGGAAGGCTGCTGGGAAATCATCTTCATGTCTCACTCTTGCAGAAGTGGCAGTGCACAGAGGATGCTTCTGGCAAACTTCGAATTCACAAGTGCAAGGTGTCAAGCGACATCCTCGCCATCAGAAAGAGAGCTCGCAGCCTCCACTCCCGGGGATACAGTGGCAAAGACAAGGACTGCAGCTGCGGAGACACTGATTACCGGAACAGCAGGACCCAAAGGAAAAATCAAAGACAGTTTCTGAGAAACCCTAACGTGCAAAGTAAGTGTTACTTGATCTCTTGGACTCCGAGGCAGAGAGCAGGGGGAAATGGCCAGCAGAGCGTTTTCCTACCAGTATGCACTTGCTTTCACCTTCGTGTCTAATGAAGACATCTGTAATTGGTAGTCAGGTTCTACATAATTGCCTCTGTAATAAGTACCTAAAATGGGCCTAAAGCTGGAGAGAGATTTTTTACAGGGGCATTAATGATAGGACGAAAGGAAATTGCTTTAAACTTGGAGTAGGTTTGGGTTAGATTCACAGAATTCACAGAATGACTAGGTTGGAAGAGACCTTCAATATCATCAAGTCCAGCCCATGCCCTAACACCTCAACTAGATATAGATATTAGGGTTGTCCAGGTTGTGTGGACGCCCCATCCCTGGATGAGTTCAAGGCCAGGTTAGGTGGAGCTTTGAGTAGCCTGTTCTAGTGGCGAGTGTTCCTTCCCAGGGCAGGGGTGCTGGAACTGGATATTCTTTTAGGTCTTTTCCATCGCAAAGCATTCTGTGATTCTAATAGCAACATAACAGCAAAATTTATCCTCTGTACCACGGCGCGGAGCAGCCTTTGGGCTGCGGGGGCAGTGCTGGTGGCGGTGATGCTCTGGTGCCACCTCTCGGACATGACAGCCCCGTGGCCTCCGCCGTGATCCCATACTTGCCAGGGTGGCCGCTGCAAGTGTTTGTTGCATGGTTAATGCTGAATTCAGTGGCTGTTTGGAGATGCTCACACACACCTGCTCCCCGAGGCACTGGGGGCTGCTCGGGGACTGAGCACTGCTCGGCTCTCCTTCCCTTCTCCATCCCTGCAGGGACACGAGTGAGATCACAGTGTCCTCTAGTGGAGCGTGGGCTGAAGGGATTGTGCAGGAGGGTTTTAGCATGGAGCACTCGCGTTTGTTTCTGCCAATGATTTCTACAAAAGAAGCCTATTTGAAGAAGCAGTTATTTTAAACGGAGCGTGTTTTTTTGTGTTTTTTTTTTTTCTCTCTGCCCAGCAGAGCAAGTGAATTTCTGCACCTGTAGCAATAGAAGAAGATTTGGAATTTAGAATTTAGATCACGCTGTGTTCTCTGGCTCTCTAACTAGAGTACAAGACTGGGGAATGAAATAAAGATGGGTCTTCAAAGCAAGATGTTAGTGAAGTTGTATGAGAAACACAAAAGTTAGAAGGTGCTTCACAGATGTCTATGAACTAAGAAAATAATGTCAGTATCATTCAAAATATTTCCTGATTTAAAGCCCCCCATGCTGTGGATGTGAAAAAGAATCCCTGGTATTCTTTGTACATTCAACCACAATATTGTCTGTCTTAAGTTGTCTCATTGTTCAGCCTAAATACTGTCTTGATCTAATTTCTTCCATTTGTTTAGTATGATCGAAGGAATCAGTGTGTACAGGCAGAGAACTCTGCTGAAAAGTGTACATGCCACAGACTGCCAGGGTGATTCTCAAACTGGGGAATGTTCCCTCAAGTGATACTTTTGTACACCTTCTGTGTACCTTGGAAAGAGGTGTTGCCAAGTCATCAGCAAGAGCTGAAGGGGGATTGTGACTGGAGCAAGTTACTTGAGGAGGAAAAGTAGGAAAAGGATGGAAAATACCTGAAGAAGGCATCAGAAAAAGTTGCTTTGTTATGCTTTAATTCCTGACAACATTCTTACATTTCTTCCCTTCTCTGCCTCCTCCAAATCAGCCTTAACACTCCTCTGAGTAGAGCAGGGAAAGACTCATAATGATGAAATATTTTTAAGGGAATTACTAATTCAAGCCTGTCTTCACATGGCACATGCAGGAGATGCTTATATATTCCATCTCTTCAGCCACTTGTTTGCTATGCAGTATCATCAGAGGCTGTTAAATGCAAGAAATTGTCCCATCTGACCCTATGAATCTTCCTATGTAATTTTACTAATGAGTGATATGGTTAGAGACCAGAAAGATGCTTTGAATCTACTTTCTCTGTTCATGAAGATGAATGTCCTCATTGACTTGGCTGAGGCACCTCACAGCAGGTGATTGCTGTAAAGGTTTAGAACAGGGTGGTTTGAATGAAAAGTTCAATGAGGCTCACTCTCCTCTCTTTTAAAAGATTCTTGCAGGAAAGATTCAGCCTGAATCTCTCAAAGACACTAACATAAAAACTTCACTAGAACTGATGCTTCCTGCCAAAAGTAGTACTAACAGCTGCTGTTTTCTGCTGGATAAATTATTGTTAGGTGACATGGATGTGCTCAGCATAGATGCAACAAATGGAAATGCCCTACAACTGACTTTTTACAAGCTTAATTTTGTATGTCTAGACCTCTCTGCGTGTAGCTTTGCTAGACAGAACATGCTTTGGTGGTATTGACTGTCAGTTTTATCAGCTTGTTTTGGGTCAAGCACATTTAGCAAAAGAAGTAAAAAGTGTAAGAAAAGTCTTTCAGACTGAGACCAGAGGTTCTCTTATACATGAAATTAAAGACCCCTCAAAAGAGTTGTCTTAGTTTTACTTATACACAGTAACTAAAAGAGATGTAACTCTACTAAACTCAGAGCTTTCAAGGGGTAGAAGTGACATAATAAATCTCACTGTAGCTCTGCAATGCAGCAATTTTTTGGTGGTCTATGACTTGCACACATAAACACAGATGATATACATGTTGAAGTGTATGTACATATATACATAAAGATACATACAGATACTGATATCTGATGGATTCTTACCCTCTAAATTCTTACCCTCTAAATTCTTACCTTTAAAAAGGAAAAGGTGCTAAGCTTTTAAAAATTAATTTTTTACTCTAAAGTATACATTAAATATGTCACATGCCAATTACAGGTGATGACCTTGTTTCACAGTACTGAATGGTTTTGTTTTCTAAAGTGGTTTCTAATCCTGTGTTCTCTGATTTTTTTTAGTGTCTCTTTCTAGATATCTGATTTCTGATATACTGTTTTTTATTTGGAGATATAGATGCTAACTGTGGCATAAGGTCAGACTAACATGAAATGCAGACCCCAAAGCAATCAAAATTTCATGTTACTCATGGAAATGTGGGCCACAATGTATAAAAAATACGTTTCTGTAAAGTCACAGGAAAAAATCAACTGGTCTTATTGAACAGCATTCTTCTCTTTGGAATATGTTTTGTGTTCATGGCATGGATCATGTATATACATATATATGTATGTAGATAGATATAGATAGAGATAGAAATAGATATAGATATAGATAGATAGATATTTGACTGTGAATGTTTCTTCTGCTTCAGAATACAAGCCTCGATTTGTTCACACTCGCCAAACCCGGTCCTTGTCTGTGGAATTTGAAGGTGAAATATATGACATAAATCTGGAAGAAGAAGAACTGCAGGTGCTAAAGACCAGGAGTATCACCAAGCGTCACAATGTCGAAAATGAGGAGGAAGGAGAGGAAACTGCTCGTGCTGCTCGTGACACAATGGTTGCTGATGGCACTGATGCTATAGGTCAACCCAGCTCTGTCAGAGTGACACACAAGTATGATTGCTTTCTCTATATGGGATTTTTGTTTCTTAAAACAAAATCTTCGTTTTCTAACCGTACTCTTTCTCCCTCTGTACAATATTTAGGAACTTGAAACAGACATCACAGAGTTTAGATACACTGGAGTTGTATTTTTTAGGAAGTGGAATAATTTATATTTAGTATGTGTATTTTAGTATGTATTTAGTAGTATATACTTAGTATGTATTTTAGTGTATTTTAAATAGATGTCTCTAGTTTAAGTTTTATTTCTAGGGAGCAGAAGGCATCTCTAGAGGGAAATTCATCCCTTGTTTCAAAATATGCATCTTATGATGTATTGATCACCCTGTTAAGCTGATGGTTCTGCTGTTTATTATAAAGTCTAGACTACCAGTTTAACATAGAGGCCTAAATCTGAGGTGACTGAAGTCCCATTCTACATGAGGACAGATTAGATCAGCTACCTCATGTTTATTAATGCTTAGCTGTTTGCAGCCAGTAGCACTAGCTAAGATAATTAGAGCTGTTTATTCAAGATACACTAAATCTGAATGAAAAGGCAAACATCTCAAAATAATTTTTAATTCTAAAAAGTTAATCTTATTTATTTGAAAATCCAGGAATATATAGGCAAAAAAAAAATCTTTTTTTAATCTCTTTTATTATATGTAAAATGTAAATAGAGTTTATCTCTTTTCTCCTTTTTTTTTATTTTTTTAGGCAAACACGAAGGTTAGTTTTGAATAGTAAAAATAATCCTTTTTTACACTGATAATTTCCAACCATGGAATTATTTAAGTTTCAAATAATTTTCCAGAAAAATGATTATTTCTCCATAAAGTGTTTTGACCTTTACAGAACAGTATTGCTTTCAAAATTCTTTGAGTGAAGAAGAAAACCAGAATAGGATAACAGTGGAAGTGATAAGCATCTGCATCTTTTTTCTGTTACTCTCAAAAGTTAAAAGAAGGGTTCTGATGAAGCAGGACCCAAGAAAAGTTGTGTCTGTAAAATTAGATTTCTCTAATTAAGGAATTTCTGTTTATCAGCACAGAGGCTTTGAAAGCCCAGCCTGCACTCTGCTGGATTTTCTGTATCAATCCACTGCCTCACTTTTTCTTGTGCTTTTATTTTCCTCTTGGTAGAGTTGCTTTTTCAAACACAGTTGTGAATGCTTTTGTCATTGCACTGTTTTTTAACTCAAGTACTCTGTAGACTTTTTGTTTAACCACGTGTTTGAACTCTTTCCTCTAACTTTGGTTCTTTATTGATTATATTGATCTCCATCCCTCTGACTGTGTGTTCTCTTCTTGAGTGTTTTGCATGCTGGGAAGATGAGCCATATTCATGTGGCAAGAAGAATGTATTTCTCAGCAGCTGGTGGTTAAGTAAACAATGGCACATTTGATTAGCAAGAGGCTTTAAATTCTGAACAGGTTTTTACTTCAGTTTCAATTTCATTTCTGATTGATTAAGAATGTATGGCATTTTTCTGTTTAGCAGGCACAGACCATCTGTAATGGATGATGAGTTTTCCAGAGAAAGCAGATAAAAGCAGTTGTTGCTATTAAGTCAACAGAGGAAGACCTTGTAGAGTTTTGGTTTTTTTATTTACTAACAGAATATTTAAAAAAATTATTGATTATTGTTGGAAGAAAGAGAAAAAATGTATGGGTAACTGGGAAACTACTGACCTTCATTTTCCTATTTCTTAAACTCACATCTACAGATGTTTCATTCTTCCAAATGACACTATTCACTGTGAGAGGGAGCTGTACCAGTCTGCCAGAGCCTGGAAGGATCACAAGGCTTACATTGATAAGGAGGTAAGAGATATTTATAATCTCAGTGAAGTCTTTACACTGGTACCTTTTCAAAGAATAATTCTGACTCAGAAATATTCTCTGCAGATCGAAGCTCTCCAAGACAAAATTAAGAATTTGAGGGAAGTTAGAGGACACCTAAAAAGAAGAAAACCAGATGAATGTGATTGTAGTAAACAGAGGTAAGAGAGGTGGCACTAAATACTGAATGCTACTCTGATTTCTAAGGCTTATACATTTTCCAGGGATTTTGAGATTGAAAACAAAAAAAGCCAAAGCTTTAGTGATATCTAAAACAATTGTAGGTCCCTATTTTAGTTAGATATGAGTAGAAGTTACTGTGAACCATAAGAAGACAAACTTTAACATTTTAAGATTAAATATGTTTGTGTTTTACTACCATGTTTGAATCCAGCTGTAGTTCTGCTATAACCTAGGATAGGATCACACAGATACAACTTTCTTAAATTAAATGAAAATTTTAAGTCTGTATAATTCCTTAAGAAAATGTCAACGATAGTATATTTCTGTTTTGGTTTTGTGTTGAAAACAGTTTCACGACTTAATAATTCCTAAAAATTTTCCCCTGCAGCTATTACAACAAAGAGAAGGGTGTAAAGGCCCAAGACAAACTCAAGAGCCATCTTCATCCCTTCAAGTAAGGCTGTTATTAACCTCTCATTCTCACAGCTGACTTTTTGGTGAAAAAAAATATCGTTTTGGGGATTTGGGAAGTTTTTTTGGTTTGGGTTTTGTTGCATTTTTTGTGGAGAGACGTGAAGGGAAGAATAGGTCACATGTAGCAAGCTATCACAAGAAACATTCAGTAGTTTTGGACCAACTTGTGGAAGTTTATGGATAACATTTCTTCAAGCTATTGATAGAAAAAGGATGAAAGTAGTATTATCAGAAAATTATCAATTTCTTTTTTTAAAAAAGTGGTAAGACCGAAATGCAGCAGTGCATCTTTTCTCATGCTTGCTGCAGAGAACACCTTATATTAACAGCTGGGGAAGCTGAGCTAGAAGGCCCTGTTCTCATTCCTCCACCTTCATAAAATCCAGAAAGATGTAAAAAAAACCTGCTAGTGCTGTTGTTAACCAAACAGAGACTGTTCTTAGTCATGCCCAACTTCCTCTCTGAACAGAGAAGCAGCCCAGGAGGTGGATGGCAAGCTGCAGCTGTTCAAGGAGAACCGGAGAAGGAAGAAGGAGCGCAAGGGGAGAAGGCGCCAGAGGAAGGGAGATGAGTGCAGCCTTCCTGGCCTGACGTGTTTCACCCACGACAACAACCACTGGCAGACAGCACCCTTCTGGAACTGTGAGTCTTATGTCAAAATGCAGATGTGAGCTAGGTTATCCTCTGCTGTATTGCTAGTTTTCCACTTCATGCAATCAGAGCATTATTCTGACTTTTAAGGCTGTCAAAAATTTCTGCACATAAAAGGTCTACTTTAATTTTAACATTTTTATTTCAAAATATATAATAAACAACTTACCGTGAACAAAATGCAGATACTATCCCTTATGAATTCTTCCCATTATTCCACTTTTTATATGCTGAAATATTTTCAAAATCAAAACTGCATTGCACTTGCGTATATGAATAAAATATTAGAGGCAAAGGATATTTTAAGTCTCTTTAAACTTCAGGGTATATAGATTACTATCCTATTGAGACATACTTAAACATTTCTCAGTATTCAGCAAAAACAAACAGTATTTTTCTCACTTGTGATGATGGAGAAAGAAAAATGATTGAAAACTTTATTTTCAGAAATTTCAAGATCAGGTGATGATTAAGTTACAACGTATTTGACTCCAAGCTGAAAATTTGCTAAGAACAACTTCTCATTTGGAGAAAGAAATTTTGTCCTAGTGATAATCTCTTCTGATTGTACTAGGGCTTCTGCTAATATGTGCTTTACATTTAAAAATCTTCCTAAAGTCCATATGTATAATTTTTGTTTTAAAGACAAGAATTACATTGGTTAATTTCTTTTTAACTGTGGAGTAACAAAAAGTTATGGAAAGTGTTCTCATATTGCAGTGCATTCTGGCAATGCTCCAGCAACGGTCATGGGGTAAAAAAATGTCCTTTTGACACAGTTCACAATTTAAAGAAGAGCTAATGTATTGTAATACCATTGTTATTTTTATTAAATCTGTTCAAAATATTGACACTGTTCACAGCTAGTCACAGTACCCCAATCTAAATAAATCTCAATAAAAACATAAGGCAATGCCAGTATGTTATTACTGTGATTAAAGGTACTAGTAGAAGAAACAAGCATGTTATTTTTGACTGAAAACTAATAACTTGTTTGTTTAATTACAGTGGGCTCTTTCTGTGCTTGCACAAGCTCCAATAACAACACTTACTGGTGTTTGCGAACAGTTAATGACACCCACAATTTTCTGTTTTGTGAGTTTGCCACTGGCTTCTTGGAATATTTTGATATGAACACTGATCCCTATCAGGTAAACCCCCTTCCCTGTTACAAAACGTCATTCACCAGACTCCTGCAGGGTTTCCTTAATTTTTGTTAACAAGTATAATTTCCCTTCCTTCCTCTCCTTCTCAGCTGACCAATACAGTTCACACAGTGGAAAGAGGCATTTTGAATCAATTACACATCCAGCTTATGGAACTGCGAAGTTGTCAAGGCTACAAGCAGTGCAATCCAAGGCCAAAGGGACTTGAAACAGGTACAAGAGAAATAGTAGTGTTTATCTCCATTTTGTTAATATTGTTTTCATCTACTTAAGTTCTGATTGTATCCATGAAGCATCAGTCTCTTAAGTGTTGCTCTGAACAATTTGGAATTCTCCATCCACACCAATCCTGTACATCTGCATCACTAGGAGGCTTCTTTGCAAGTCTGCACAGGTTATTCTTGACAGATATTGATGGCAAAACCCATCATTTGACAGAAATGCTGTAGAAGGGATATCGTTATTGGAGCTAATCAATAACATCCACATGCAGGTCTTCACAGCCATAACTACTTTCTCTCTTGCAGGGTTTATTTCATTATTTTTTGCCTCCCAGTATCAGGTGAGGTATTAAATCCTGTGTTTATTTCAAATGCTGTCTGCCTATATGAACAACTCTAGGTTCCTCGCCACACCGAGACTTAATGTTGCAAACCTCTAATCACCAGTAGTCTCCCTCAATTTTGAAGAAAGCAAAATTTCTTTACAAGTCTCTGAGTAAAACAAAGCTGGCATTTTTACTTCAAGTCTCTGGAATTCATTGCACTTAACTTTGGTCGACTGAACATTGTGATTTATTATTTTTTCATAGGAATGCTCCATTCTACGTATTTGTAGTGTTGCCTCTTTGTATCTCTTTCTACATCTACAAATGTTTCTCTTTTTTACAATATCTAATTGTTTGGGGGTTTCATTATTTTTGAAAACCTGTGGGTTTTCAGTTTTTTTATGTAAAACTTCCAGGAAATCTTTGTTGGACTGCAGCTCTGTCTTTATTTAACACAGTACATTTCTTTTTAGGAATTAGATGCTGTGCATGGAAAACTACATTTTGAATGGTTTTACAAGTTCTAAACACTAACAAAAGTTACTCTTGTATTTTCCTATATCAGGAAATAAAGATGGAGGAAGCTATGATCCACACAGGTATCCACACTTTTTTATTCTCCTCAGCAGCTTCTTTCCAAATAATTGCATGATTCCAGTCCATTTCAACTAATGTCCGTATCCTGCCATGTTGCACACAGCATAGCTTTTGATGCATGCATTTTCTAACAACCCTACACTGAACTTGGCCATTGTTTTTTAGATCTACCATTCTGCATTTAACGTAGCTCATTGTCATAGCAAGACTTCATACAGCTCATATTTCATGCCTGTACTCCTTAGATGTTTGCCCAAGGAAAATTTCACAGAAAGAATCACCTCTTTTGGGTTGCTCTTATGTTATCATGTTGATTTTGGATGGGTTGGAGGTGTTTTTCTGGTTTTATTTAGTAAGTCTTCACAGCTGCTTTTTAAATGTAAACTAAGTATGCTTAAAAGACTTTCTGAGGTACAAAGAACCTAGTCAAACTCATGGAAGCAAAGCAAAATCTTCCCACTGGCTTTTGGAAATGTTGGCAGACACTGCTTTAAGCAAAAGCAGTGCTCAATATGACCAGCCTGTGTGTACAAGCCAGCAGGAGAGTGTTCAATTTAAGTGTGGAAGAAAGATGAAGCTCCTTTGGGCTGGGATCAGTTCAGGCAAGCATGAAATTAAATTTCCTAAAAAGGTTGTATTATTTGAACTTAGGAAAGGCACCAGGTGGGGTTTTTTAAACCTAACACTTGAACCTGAGGAATACATGACAGACAGCTCTTTGAAAGTATATTTTTCTGTTTAAAAGTTTACTTATTGTACCTACATTATCATGCAGAGTCCTGTGTCTCCTAGTGGAGAAACCAGACAAACATAAAGCAAAAACCTGAAGAGACTGAAAAAGCTGCAGGTCTTAACAGTACTTCACTTGCTGTTCATTGAGCAGTCCTTGTTCTCAGGGTGAAAAACAGATTAACATCTGTGGAGTGTCATATTTAGACTGGACTCCTTTTCACAGTTTATCAGTTTTATACATTTTCATCTCTATACACTTTGGCGGAGTAGCTTGTGATATACATTCCTTACTTTAAAAGTTAACAAGGGAGTCTAAGGGATATACAAGTCTACATAAAACCTTTTCAACAGAGTCTTCTGAAAAGAACCTTGTCATTAGTTTCCAGCAGTCAGAGAACAATTTAGCTAATGTATTTCAATGTATAGATCTCCAATTTAAGCAGCTAAATTTTCTTTTGCAGCCAGTTTTGTATTTTGTCAACTGAGTAGTTTTGGGATCTAGGAAAATTATAAGCTTTCATTTGGTTTGTATCCCACTGTTTGCATTGCTCATTACAGCCTGGTGGGAACTGGTTGCTACAATGATAGAAAGTAATCCCTGTAATTATGCTTTTAAATCTTTCATTAGAAGGAGTCCTTGTAAGTAAGCATTCCTCATTTTAACTACAGATCTAACTGAAATGGCATTTTTGAATTGTAGGATTATATGAAATAGTAGAGCACAGAAGGATTAATCTTTAAACTATGTCTTCCTACACTGTTTAGCAACAAAAACATTTTAACTTCTGATACCAAGGAACATACAATAAATGTTTTGCTACCATGACAAATAGCAGGTATAATATAACACAAACAATATTGTTTTGTGCAGTGACATTCCAGACACCTAGTTTCTCAATTTACAGAGATGCCTGAATGGGTTCAACATTTTGTTTCAAGCCCCATCTTGGTGGAATGTTTTTCTTTTCCTAAGCAAAACAAAACCAACCAAAAAAAAATTAACAAACCCCATTTATCAGGTATCATTTCAATGGTCTACTATGGAAAGTCATCTGAACTGCTCCTTAGGCTTCCTTCAGATCATCTAGATTCTCCACTCAGACCTGTTTCCAGTCCAAAATACCCTGAGCTAGTAAAGCACTGCCTGTGTTGCAACAGGCCCATGTGGAAATAGCCAGTATAATGCTGTTTGCTTTGCACAAAGGGAGAGAGAGCTTCAGCAGGGAAGAACTGGTGTCACCCCTGCCCTGTGACGAACAGAGCATTGCTCTGCAGATGTGGTTGATAACAGGATGTGTGAACTGCATATTCCTCTCTCCTCTCCTACTTGTCTGAAGTTTTTCAAAACCATCAAGGATATGATTTTACCCACCTGTCTTTAGTCTCAAAGGAGACATATTCAAATCTCTTATTAGTTTTGAGATAAAACAGGCATAGATGGCATAACAGAGGATGCTTGCGTAGGATAAATGGAGAGTAAAGCTTAATTAAAGCTTGATCTGAAAATGACCAAAGAAACCAACAATCATACAACAAAAAAATCCCATTAGTAAGTTTTGCTTTGAACAGCTAGCAACAATTTTTTTTCTCTTTTGGATCTATGTCATAGCTGAGAAATTCCAAAATGTTGATCAAGGAAACCACTGCCATGCTATTTCTCAAATGTAACTCATCTGCACTTTCCCACTTCATACTTATTTATAACAAAATTTCTTACAGGGGAAAAACCTCTTCTTTCCTCTTCTCTTCCCTCTGTTTGCTTTAATTTCAGTGGGAAACTTTTCATGCTTACTGCAAGCTGTGGTATTAAATGTGGAGTAATTTGCTCAGTCAACCAAAATAGCTCCAGGACCTTAAGATTTTGCTTCCCTGTTTGTTTGACATGTATGAATACAAGTTATCTCTGTCTTCAAATAAGCTTTTTTCCTCTTTGTGACACAAAGATCATGGAACAATTCCCAGTGCTTTCCCAGCTGTGAAACTTCTCTGAGACTGCAGAAACAGTGCCACATTTAGAGAGCAAAAAATAGATCCAGAGTGAAGGACTCTGTAGCTCTGACTCAGACTCTCAGCTGTTTCATAGGAACACTGCAAACTCCTTGCTGATTTTACTCCTGTGCAGCACAGCCCCATTGCCCTGCTGCTGAGCCTCCTCAGAAATCCTGCTCCTCATCACTGGTCCCCAGACTGGCCCACTATCTTGCCACCCAGCTCAAGCCTCTGTCCCCTTGCTGCGGATGGGCAGCAGAGGCACCTTTATGGCTCCTGCTTTGCCCCTCAACCCCCTGGTCTGTCCCCAAAACTGTTGCCAGTCAAACAGCATCACTTCTGTTTCAGTTCCTGCCATAACATACTAACCCACTTGACTGTCCCTACCAATTTTTTTTCCTATACAGGCTCTGACTTGGCAAAGAAAAAAAAAACCAACCAAACCAAAAATCCCCTACCAAAAAAAATAATAACAGAAAAATGTATCTTAGAGGGCCTAGTGACTAAATTATTTACTAAAGCAGCCCCCCCACCTGATGTTTTCTAGGGCCCTTTATGCATCTAAGCACCAGAAAATTAAATGTTTCTCGAAATCTCTGTGGCATTTAATTATCTTTTGTTTCAGGAACAGATTACCCATCATTTGACTTTCAAAGACAGCTCTCATGTGGCCAAGCCATGATTTAATTTCTCTTGTCTGCTTCAGGAAAGAAAGAAGATGCTATGTCATAGCTGTTCTACCAAATCCAAAGAGCTTTAGTTTCTTCCTGCATCAGGAAGATTGTCAAATGTTTGCAAAAAAATACATATTTCTAGAATTTGATACTAAAAAAATAAAATACTTTAATTTTATGTTGTAAAATATTTCCAATTAAGAGCAAAGATTCAAGTGTTTTCAAATAATGAAAGTGGTCTCCTTTTGGTGGCAGCAGAGTAAAGCCCCATACTGTAAGAAAATCTCAAGGTTTTTTCTGACCGTAATGGTATATTTCTTAGTTTCCATGTGATGGACTAAATATTGGATAAATTCTTTTACTGTGGAATCCCAAGCTAGTAAGAAGCAAAGAATGCAATCTATGACACAGAAATTTTATCTTCTACCTAGAGTAATGAGAATGGGCAACTTAAAATACAAACAAATTAATGGAGATGCCAAGAACCATCTGTGGCAATGCAGGGCTCAATATAGATGAGGATTTGAGCTCAGTTCACATTGTTGGACTGTAGCCACTTGAACTTCTAAAGTAATTGCTACTAGCATACCTACCTGTACATTTTCATGAAGAAATCATTATCAGTGAGTTAATTATTAAAGATTGCCTGGAATACCATTAGTAAGGGCAAAATTGTCACTTTCCCTGACAAATGTTTGCATTGCTTGATTCGTCTTTCCTTGTAGACCACCTTGTTGATAAAATCTTTCCAGTGAATTCAGTCTGCCCAGTGAATTAAATAAAATAGTGCCATTCAGTGTTATTTTCAGTATAAAATGGGCTGTAGCGAATTTTTTAAATATTTTGGAAATGGGTTTCTTTTGTGTCTTTGCATTTTCTGGCTTTAATCAATAAAAACTGCAGCTCCCTTGTTACTTATAGACCCATATCTATGCCCTTTATTCAGTCCTATTATTTGAAAAGGCTGCTAGATGTTTTCTTTGAAAGCTTTTTTTTTAAAAAACAAAACCTTAAGAAGATTCTCTGTGTATATTTTAACATTACTTTACAAAGTGGTGCAGTCCTATAAATTATTCACATCAATTTTTTACAGCTTTCATTTCCCCTAATTGCTCCATGTAAACTAAAATGAATGTTTACAAAATAAATTAAAGCCCCCTTTGACTACCATTTACTAAATAAAATGTGTCTGGTTGCTTTGTAGACCATATTTTTTAAGCTACCCAGAAACAAAATTCATGTGGGCACTGAAATTCAGGTCACCAGTGGCTTTCAGAGGTAGTCCCCTCTTTTATGCTTAACCAGATTGGTTATTGCATATTGTGCTGGAGTGCTCAAGAAAAGCAAATGGATTATTTGTGCATTGAAACATTTTTCCTGCCTTGAAATGTCAGAGGAAGGACTTACCTCTGAATGCCATCACAAAGCCCCACTAGACCAGACTTTGTTCTTTTTTTACTTAGCCCAGGGATGTAGCAGGAGATAGGGAGCTCTTGCTGTGTGTTTAGCAGGGCTGTGAACATATCCAAGGCCAGAACCATTCATCTGGTGACAGAAGAGGTGGAGCATCTCACACTTGGAGCTACCCACTTTATGAACAGTGGTGCTTTCAAGCCAGTTGAAATAGAAACACACACAGAAGCTTTGCTTGCACCTTTAATAGTGCTCACCAGTAGGTTTTATTCTTTCTTTCAACAGAGGACAATTATGGGATGGATGGGAAGGCTAAGCTGCCCAGTTTCACTGGCGATATTGACTGGCAAGGACTGGAAGACTTGTACAGTGTGAATGAAAGTGTATATGAATACAGACACAACTTTAGACTTAGTCTGGCTGACTGGACTAATTACTTGAAGGATGTAGATAGAATGTTTGCACTGCTGAACAGTTACTACCAGCAAAATAAACCAGACAAGGATAACACTGGTCGAAGCAACGGGCACGAATCACCCACACCATTCACCTCAGTGGAAATGACTTCTGCTGAGGAGTCCAGCGGCCTGACTGCAGAAGAGTTGCAGCTTATTGTGCCAACAGACTTTGCAGCCCTTGCTTTGAGCACGGTGAATTTAAGCCAGGAGAGGAAACTTGAATTAAACAATGATATTCCTGAGAAAAGTAGTTTGAATGATGCACACTGGAGAAATAGTCATCCAGCTGAAAAATGGATGGAGGATAAAGAATTGGACCGTTTTGATATGGATTTCAGTGGAAACGGTTTGAGAGAGCTGGAGTCCCGGCAAAGCTTCATGCTACAGCCCATCAGCATTCCTCAAAAAGACACTCATCAGGATAGTGACACTGTGGAAGATATATTTGAAGACCAAATGTATCTTCCCATGAGGTCTGATGAACCCTTCGTTCATCAGACTGTAAACATATCCATTAGGGATTCACCTGTCAGTACCCACGAAGAAGGAACTTTCTTTAAAAAAACCAAACAGAGTCCTGCAGGAGAAAGTTCACAAATCCTAAATGCAGAAGGCAGTGCCTCAGCTCCACTCTCCTTGGATTAGATCAAGTTGTAAACTGTTAAATAAGTTCTTCTTTTTCTTATTAGCAAACTAATAAAGGTAATCAAGACAATTGACATTCCATGTTTAATGTAGATACGTTTTGCAGCTAAATTGAGCCCAGTTCAGTATTTGTCTCTGTGCATTTTTTTTTATTCACCTGCACATGCTCTCATGTAGTTCTCCACACTGGGAAACAAGACTTCCAGTTTTCCATTAAAAGAAACAGTGTTAACTTTCAAATGCAGTAGCACATTCTCTGAAAGCTAAAACTTATTTCTTCGAAAAGGACGTCCAAGTCACTTTCTCTATTTCTAAATGATCCCACCATGACTGAGTGTTTCAGTTCACATAGTATGCCTGCATAATGTCTTTTTCATCAATTACTTTAACCACTGGCAATTCTTAATGCCATGTTTTCAAGTAAAATGCACTTTTAAAATCTGTATGCCATACCATTTATGCATCTAATACCTTAGAGGTTCTTAGCTTGCTCATTGTCTTTGGAAATTGCGAAACCAATGAACAGACTGACCTGAAAGACATAAACACCACGGACTGTGGAAACAGAATCTTCAAATATTGTTTTAGCAAAAATATTGCATGTTTTTGTTGCTTTATTAAATTTACTCACAGAAAGGTATGGCTAATGATGGTTAACTGTAGAAGGATTTGTTTAAATTGGATTGTTTCCCTATATGTTGGTATTGTCAGTATTAAAATTCCATTAATTTTTCTGACTTTTTTTTTTTTTTTTTGCTGATACTGGTAGAAAGGTTTACATCAGTACATAAATGTTTTTGTCACCCCACCTGATTTTCATAATTCTGAGCAATATCTTGAAAGCATTATTATAATTTTGAGTCTTAAATTCTTTTTTGTTTTGAACAGGCATTAAAGGGAATGATAAAATCATGTTAGGTTTCCATTATTTCAGACACAAAACACACATGAGGGTAAAAAATAGTAGTTTAGTAATGATTTTTGTTGTTGTATTCTAAATTTTTTCTTGAACTTTACCAAACATTAAATCATATTAAGTATAATACAAAAATTACTTCAAAAACCTCTATTACTCAAAACTTAATATTTTCCCTTGCTCTTTTATAAATTTCTAAATAACTCTTACAACAGCAACAAAACAGAATTACCTCAAAGAGATGTAATTCCACGGTGTCCAACTCACAGGTGTGTTTCCTACCTGTTACATATTATTTAGTGTAGTAAATACTTTGTGGCTATTGCAAGCACTGCAGGTTAAACTTACATTCATTACATTGTATTTTAAGTTGAAACTTTCTAAAAAGGAGATTCTTTTAGTAGGATTTTAATAATTTTAAGAAGCAGTCTTTTTGATGGACTCTGTAAATATGTTAAAATTACTAGTTCTTTATCTGATGTATGTGTCATGGGCTGATTGATAGAAAAACATATTTATGGTCATGAATGATGCTATTTGTACATAGGTTTTAAGTTACTAGGATACAAACTGTGTTTTTAAATCTTGTATAATATTTCTGTGATACTTTTATAGTACAATTCTGGCTTCGGGAAAGTCTAGAAGCAATATTTCTTGAAATAAAAAGTGTTTTACTTTACCTGCTTCAGAGAAGTCCACATGATCCTGTTTTCCTCCTGAATAAGTTTTATTTCAAAAATACGTTAACAGTTTCAGTTTAAAGAATCCATCCACATTAAAAGCAACAGCTAACAAAATAGCACACAACATTCTGATAGGTACAAATTATTCCTAGAGATGTGAGTAATGTTTGGGGTTTTTTTTGTTTAAGACATGCTTTGATTTTAATTTTTTTGAATTCCAAATTCATCCAGTCCTTTCTCCCTTGAACTCCATGCACAACCAGGAGTTCCCAGAAGTAAAACAATGTTTCATGGAGCCATGTCTTGCTTTGCTGCTTTCTCTCCTCCCTGCATGGCTCTCCCTGTGACACCAAAGCACTGCAGACCAGACATGCAGTGCTTACCAAGAGTGAACCACAGATCCCTAGTCAGGACTTGTGTCTCCTTGTACAAGAGCCAGCATGAAAAAGAATTTGGCTTTCAAGGTAAACTCTCTCCTATATGAACTCTGTTTGATGGCCTGTGAATAAGTCTACCTTCATACCTAAACTCAGCCTCTCAGTCTGTGCTTCTTGAACTCTTCTCTTTTACACAGTCCTGGGACTCTGATGCTTATGCAGACATGAAGTTACAGGTGATGTTTGCGGGCATCAGAAAAGTGGATGGATCCAAATGTTCAAAAAGCAGTCCCTGCAACGTCAAATAGAGAGAGCCCTGAGAGAAGTCTGCCCCAAAAGCACACTAGCAAGTACAGGATGAATCTCAAAGCAGGGTGTGGAGCAGGCTGAGCCAGCGAGTCTGGGAGGATTTGAAGGACAAAGGCAAATTGAAGCAAGGTCCCACACAACCACCTCGTCTCTTTGTGCAGGGAATTATCCAGCAACAACAGTGTGCCCTACATTCCTTGAAAGTACAGTTCTTTGAAAGAACCAAGCAAGGTGTTTTCTCTCTTAATGCTGAGGCAGAGATAGAGAAGGGAATGGTGCAAGAGTGTGGTCCATCGATTCACCCCACCTGTCCTTCCTCCTTACCTGGAGCTTAAAGTGCTCAATCAGGAAATGGAAGGAAGAGTATCTTACTAGTTTGAAAGCTACCTTCCTTCTTCTAGGACAGTACTCAGTCATCTAAACTATTAGCTAAACAGTGCCCTACCTATTAAACTAAGTGGGAGCCTTTTTTACAGGTCTCTTATAGGAGTGTGGAGGAAAGAAAGTATAAAGGATACTCATTCTGTAGGCAAGAGGTAGAGAGAGCAATGAGCTCTGATCCTTGCTCTCTTGGAAACATGCACATAATATAAAAGTAAACCAAGTTAAAGAGGCCAAAATCTGTCATCTCTCTAAGTATGCAGCCTAAGCAGCTTGTTGCTGTCCCAATTTGTTTTGTATTTCTTTCTGCACAGTACTTTTTGTCCCATAGCTGAGGCAGTCATGTCCACGAGCAGTGCATGGTGTGACTGTCAGGAAGCTTTCATAGGCAGTTGCAAGCTCAGGAATGAAGCAAGTGCCTAAATCTGGCAAGTGCTCCTCACATGGGGGACGGCCAAGAGGATGACCTTTGTGGCTTTTTGTGACCTGCAGAGCAGTAGAGATGTGTCTATTCTGAAAGGCAGTACACACATAGCTCCTTTCTGAAGGCCCCTGGAGATGGACAGGAAGAACTTTAAAATTTGCACATCTTTGGGAGGTAGCAATGCTATGTAAAAAGTTTCATCTGGAATTTAAGATAAGGCAGCCAGTATTGCCCTCACATCCTTGGACAGTATGAGACACCTTCTGAGACAGCCTGGCAACTGAAAGCACTGCAGAAGAGCAAAGATGTAGTGCTTCAGTTCCAGACCTAGACATAGAATCACAGAATAGCTTGGGTCAGAAGTGGCCTTAAAAATCATCTGGTTCCAACCCCCACCATGGGCAGGGACATGACTTAGAGCTGTTACCAGTATGTGAATCTTGTTGTTACTGAGGTAAATGCACACTAGCAGCTTTGCAAAAACAAACAAACAAACACTTGGATCAGAGCTTTATTCTGGAGTTCAGCCACCTGTAGGGTTTTGTGACAGCTGAGGGAAGAAGTGCAGGTCTGAGCACAGACCACCTCCTCTCCCAACCAAAATCCCTTGAGATGCCTGCAGCTGTCTACACTGAAGTCACACAAGCAGCCAGAGAGATCTGTGTAGAACAGTCAGGGCTGAGAAGCCAAGAGGTGCAACAGCCTTGTCCAAGAAAGATCTGCCCATGACTATACTTAAGCCCTGAGCAGCTGTGGATGTCTGTGTATGCGTGACATTGTAACAAACTTCTTCTTTAGTTTCAGCAAAACCCAATCCTGTTTGTGTGCTCTGACATAATTTTTCAGTGAGAACCCATGTGCAGTAAATAGGGTACAAGCCAGAGAGTAATTTCAGAAATGCTGTGTCACACCTGAGGGGATGCAGGCACAGCCTGAACTGCCTGGGAGCGCCTGGAGTGTGTCCACAGCTGCTCGGGCAGCAGGTGTCAGTGCAGAGCCACGCCACAAGTGCCTCTGCTTGAGCCTGCATCCCTCCCTGGGCTTCCAGCACTGCCGAAGGCTGCATCTCTTCAGTCTTCGACTGGCAACGGCACCCGGGATGTCTACAAATCCAATTTCATCCACCTTCCTCGGTTTAACAGCTCTGGTCTTGGACACTGGTGACATGCAGAAGGATCTGAAAGATGCTTTTTTGTGTGGTTAGATGTATTGGAAATGAAAAAACATTAGTCTTACTTTGAAATCAGAGAGGATCTGGACCAAATCAACACACATGATATGCTATTTTTTATTTCCAAGTATCAAGTATTCAATAGTTTGTTTTGTAAACACGCGTTTACAACAGATGCTGACAGTAGGTTTCATTAAATCATGGGTTATATAACTTTAAAATTACTCTAAGCTCTTCTGAGAAATAAATATAAATTTAAAAAAAACATACAGGAGCCTAAAGTATGCAAAAATACCCAGCATAAACCGATTATTCTCTTTTTATCACAGCACAGCACCCACACACTCATACCATCAGACATACTCTACAAATTTCCTTAATACTCTACACATTTGCTTAATAATGAGTTTTTTAAAAACTAAACAGTTACAGGCAGTGTGCCCTCTTCATGCTCCTACAATACTACCCAGACTGTTGCTGTTCTGCACAAATCATTTGGTAGAGAGAGGTATGCACTGCAGCCAGGGGGCAAACTCCCATTGCTCAGCTGGTGAGAAGAGCAGGTCTTCCTGCAAGAAAGCCTCCACTCAACTGTGGATCTCACGGATGCAAAATTTTCTTCTTTTTTTACTGAAACTCAGCTTTGGATAATTTTGTACTTTTATTTTGTTTTGTTTGGAAATTTCCCTCCAAGTTTTCAAACATGGAGTTTGCTACAGAGGCAAAATTTCTGGCCTGTCGGTCAGAAGTGTGGTTAGTGCTACTAGTGCTTTCAGTGCTATTTAGAATACAAACACCTGCCCTGCATGAGCAGCCCAAGCACAATAACACAAAAAAATTATGGTTCAGAATTCAAAATGAAATTTTGTTCTCAAGATTTTAAAACAAAACTCCCCTTTTGTAAATCATAATTCACTTTAAAGTCAACCAGATTTGGCCTTTTTCCCATTCACAGAGATAGAATTTGCTCTTATTCTACCCCTCTCTTTTTGGTATTCTATGAAAGAACATTAACATTTCAGATCTCAATCCTCATTTTAATTCAAATATTGCTTGGTTAAGTGGTTCCAGAATTTAGCCCAGTGTTTCTATCATTACTACAGAATTTATTTTTAGCCCCTGCTTAAGCAAAGCAACTAAATAAAGTAACATGCTACAGCAGGCTGAATACATTCTACATGAGACTTCTGTGGTCTGTGTCGCTTTTACTTTACCCAATAGTGCTGGGCCAAATCCTACACAGACTCCTGAAATTACTTTCCCGCAGAAGAGCTAGGTAGGAATTGGCCCACCAGGAATTACAAACACTGTCTTTGTCAGAGCAGTCCAGGCTTTAGGAACAGAAACAGATGCATCATTGACATGCCTTGAATATGTTATTTAAGTCATAGTGAATACATCATAAAATACTTCAGTACCTATTAGCACCACAGTGTTGTTTAGTCTTTTGTCCAGAGAATATCAAGCAGTCTCACCCTTCCTCAAGGTGAACAACATTTTGGATGCTTTTTGTAGCCCTTCATTAATTCCACAGCTTTTCACCTATTCTATATAATGAACAAAATATTGTTACAGGAAAACATTGTGACAACTGGTTTGAGATTGAAAAAATTAAAAAATACAATACACACAATGGATAATGCAATAATTAGAAGAGTAGAATGGAACCTGGATAAATAAGCATCTATTCTGTAACACTTGAAGTCAAGAAAACTTTGTAGCTACTTTGAAATTGCAGAGCTATATCTGTGTTTAATAGGTTGCATTAATAAAAAAAATAGCTGAACTGAAGGACTGGAGGGGTGAGTGCTGAAATTATTAACTGTAGTTATTAACTGAAGTTTAATGTAACAGATATGGCCACAGGACATGGGTAGTGTTAACTTTCCTCGTTAATTTACACAATAAATTATGAGGAAAATACAGGAAAAATTTCCTTCCTGAGGATCAGGCAAGCTTTCAAACCTTTGGCCTCAAAGTAACATGTATTAGTGATACTCAGTGTAAAGGAGACAAATTACGTGAACCCAGACTACACCCTGTCATCACACTGAAAGCTCCACATCTCTATTCTGTGACAATGTTTACATGCAATCTTTTTGATTTGCTATTTGTCAAACAAGGAAAAAAAAAAGAAGAAACAAGAAAACAAGAAAAGAAAAAGGAAGAAAGCCCTAATTCCCTACCAAAGAATAAATCTACCACCATGAGGTTGACTGCCCTCTTTCTAAGCACTCTGAAGTGATGAAAACGTCCGAAGAATCAAGTCCAGTATGCAAAGAACCTGAAATGTGTTGATTTCAGGTTTAATCTATAAGTAGCAAACCTTCTTTCCAAAGCAATAACTATGCAGGTCGCAGTCCCAGTATATCTCTGTTACCAGGTATTTTAAGCCCCTGGAAAGCAACCACAGCTGGATGGCTTCAGCTGAGGGAAGCCAGATTCTGAAGAATGCAGTATGGCATCTCCTAAGCCACTGTAACAGACACATTATTGAGGAAACAGAAAAAGATAAACTTGTTTAGGAAGTTTTTTTGTCTTCTACCTCCAGAAAGAGTAGTAATAGTGAATAGAGTATAAAAGCTAAGGAAGCTTGGTATTCTCTAGTTCACACGCACTTGCTAAAGCACCAACTAGTTAACTTCCAACACAAGGTATGACCTAGTTCTTCAGCCTCAACATTGAACTGGTGTGGCCAAGAACCTGGCTCCAAAATAGCAGTAAGATGCTTTGGACCTATTTATCATCAGTTTTATGTCAATACAACACCATGAAGAGCTGTGGTATCACATGCACAGAAAAGTGTAGTAAGGCAGCAATTATTCAGGCATTTTGGGGAAAAACCTGCAAGAACAGTGCAGAGGGTGCTGACTGATGCCTGTCCCAGACATGCTCTCTGAAGTTCCACTGAGCAGGCAGTGCTCTGCTCCATTTGTGCAGGATACTGACAACTTGTCATCTGAACCTCGAGGTTCAAATTCTGTCAGAGGGCACAATTTGAGTCTACAGCATTACCTGAGCAATTTCATTGGCTCTAAGGTCAGAAGGATGCCTTTATTTAATCTATTTCCTCATGCAACACACAGGTTTTCAGACAAAAATTCATAAAATAAGCGAATGGCAGGAAGAGCAAGAATGAATCTTAGACCATTCCCATAAAATATTTTGAATTTGAATTCTATTTGAAAATGACAGCCTTCCTCCATTGCTGGATCTGTAAGTAGCCACACCTGAATGCCACAGGAGAGTACTCAAGTGCTGCTTTGTGCTATTCTGGTTACAATTATCACTGAATCCATGAGGGAAATGCTCATCATAGAAATACTTTTTGGATAAAGGAATTTCTTTTTAAATGCAGACAGGATTCAGTCCCATACTTACATATGTGCATTATTTTCAAGTGTATTACTTAAATATATAAATTTACCCACATATTTAAGTGTTCTGCTGGATCAGAACCATAATGAAAATTAATAAGCAATATTTTAAAAGCCTCATATTTTTGAAAACTCTATATTCAAGTGTTTGTAATTAATTTAGGACTTTTCAAATGTACATTTCTAATACCTAGTAGGAGATTTGTGCCTCCACTTACATAACAGTAAGTTCTGAAGAACTACGTTACTACATGTACTTTTAAAGATATATAGGCTGGCCAAAGAACCAAAAGTTTCTGAATAAATACAAATTGCACCATAATATTCAAAGTTTCTTGCAGCTGTTCACACTGTACTGAAAGGCTATAAAATATCATTGGTTCCAAATTATACCATATTTTATCCAGTATGTTCAAGGGGAAGAAGGGGGACCAAAACCAGAGGGCTTTTGACTAGAACTAAAAACATGGAGAGTCCCACTCTCCAGATTATTCCAGCCCTGCAAAGATCTACAAATTATCTTTTGAGGGTACTGCATTCATAAGCACTCAAGGCCATGGTAGCATCTCTTCTGAAGTTTTCTTCTTTTTGAGGAAACAAGGGTTGATGGGAGGCCAAGCAGGGACAATTAACCTGTTCACTCAACTCCATGTATTTGGGCTAGTTCTCCTCTCATGTTCCTCACTCTAAATCACGACTAAGTGGTAGAAGAGGGCATGGTGGCACTTTGACCAACACCAGATGTTATTGCTCCATGTAATCACTGACTGGTAAGCTGCAGGTGACTTGGGTTTGCTACCAATAGCAGCCTATGGGTGAGCAGGACACCTGCTTCACCTCTTCTTGTATTCACTGCTACCAAACCTTTTGTGTTCAGGGACAGAGAGGGAAGGTGGCAAAAATTATGACTTAATGGAATTTTATGTTCTATGGTGAGAAGATCTCACAGGAGGAAGACAGCATGGGCCCCTTCACTGGATGACAGGAAAAGTTCTTTTTAGTTCCTGTGAAGTTGGTTTAGCACCATGTGTTGACCATGACCACTGCTAGGGGTGCACTCAATGTCTGGAGATTCCGCTTCCTCCAGCAATGACAATCTCGGAGCACAGTGCTTGTTCAGCAGGTCTCAGCCCATATACTGGTCAATGACAATGCTGGAACTGACATTTCTAGGAGGTGAATGTGTTTCCCCTGCACACCTTTATTGGCTTAGTTTAAACTATTCTAGATTACTCATGAGAAACCCTCCTTCAGGAATCAATCAAAAATTGGCCAGAGTTTGGGTTTTCTTTCTTTCAGAGGACACTGACTTAATTGATTTTATAGAAATTTATTCACATAGCCAAAATTATCTATACCCAAAACCAGAAAAAAATCTGTTTGAAAAGTAAGGAATTACATTTTGTTTTGCATATAATTCTAAAAGAAAAATTAAAAATTAATTTCTAATTAAAAATTAAAATTGAAAGTATGTAAAGAAGGCTTTTTCAGTATTTCTGAAGTTAATATCTTTCTTTCTATATTCCACTTTTTCAACCATTTAGGAAATGTGAATGTTCTTGTAAGTCGAAGGGTCAGGATATCCTAAAAAATAGATGGTCTCCATTGAAACAAGCTCTGAAATCTCTTGAAAGCTCAGAAACACCAGCAGTTGCAGAAGTGTCATTTTTATCACTCTCATTCTTTGGCATCAGTGGCATTAGTTCCTGACAATCCTAATCTTCTCTCCCTTGGTTTTTGTACGGAACAGAAGCACACAAGGCATGAAATAGAAGAGATCAGGATAGATTATTAATCTTCAGTCTTTTACAACTCCCTAAATGCTCTGCTTCTGAGGTATCTGAAAAGATTGTCACTCTTTACTTCTCCCTGTGATGAGTAAAATGGGGAAGTGATAAAAATGGACAAGTGCTGGGCTGCAATTACACTTTGTCCTACTACTTTGCCAATTTTTGCCATGGTAGAAAATTCTTTGTGCAACAAGCATTTGAGACTAAAGCAAAAGGAAACATTTTTATCATCTATTCTGATCTATTTTATATATATATATCAAACACCTTTGAGCCAAGGAAATTTATTTCTCAGGACAAGAAGTGTAGAACCCAGTTATTTCAGAAAGTGTGTGCTGACTGAGGACATGTTGTATCTGGTGGCTTCATAAGAAGAAAAGAATTCTCAGGCTTAACCCCAAAAAAGCTGTTTATATGGACAGAATAGCAGGAAGAGATTAAAACAATATTCCTCTATGTTTAGGGTAGAAGAATTGGAGTTTTCAGACAGGAAGAGTAAGAATTGTTACAAACTATGTAAATGGACTGAGACATTCTGAAATAAGCAGCCCCATGGGTACTCCCATCTGCTGGTCAAGAGGATCCAGGTGATGACAAAAGGCAGTTGGCAAAGGCAGAGAGGGAAATCTACTCTTCCCAGGACAACTCAATGGATGCCAAAAGGAGAGTACTGCCTTTATTTTCAAGGACTTGGTTCCATATAATGTTTGATCAATATACATGTTCTAAACTGAAAAAGCAAATCAGGAATAACTCTGTTCAAAAATATGTAGAAGCTCTGCTCTTTCCTATTTATTTGCATATAAGTTCTCTATTCTGCAAAATCCAAACCAGACTATCACTGACTCCTCTTAGAAGACTGCTTTTTAATCTCCTACACTTCTAAGACTTCCCCTGCAGGGCACAATACATCTTGACTTCCCAGTGTCCAACTGACATAATTTTCTGCCCTTTGAGACACATTAGTACCTCATGAGCATGGCACTACAAAGACTCCAGAGTAGGAAATTAAATGCCAAACACATTTGATTAGAAAATCTCAGAATCTCCCAGGGAGGGAACACACTACAGTAATTTGGAATAAACAAAGGCCACATCATGTCCTGTGAGTCCACACTTGCCAATAACTTCTATTCTTAGCCCTTCACCTGGAGGGCCAAAGGACAGACAAACTCACCCTGTGCCTTCACAGGAGCTTTCAGTGAAGCTGAGAAAAGGAAAGGCAGACAGGTGTGGGACAAACCACTCAAGCAGGACCTCCAGACCTGTCTCACCAGGCTGCTCGGTGCTGGGTGTCACCAGCCGTCCCTTCCCAGCTGCCCTGGGTGCCAGGTGCTCAGAGCCTCGCAGTGCCAGGCCCCCACTGGCAGGCAGCTCACAGCCCCTGGAGTAGGGTTTCCTCTGCTCACTCCTGCAGCCTGAACTCTGCTGCTGCTGGCTGCCAGGGACCCGCCAGGTCCCAGACACCAGACGAGGCCATTAGCCCTCCCTTGGGACTTTCCCACTGAAGCTGAACTAGACTGGCATGCAATTCTGAAGGACAGCCAAACTTCCTATCAAGCCCTAACCAGCTGTTTTCTTCTTCAGGAAAAGTATGGACTTAGTGCTAGTAACAGCCACCCAAATAACATTGCAGAAATATGCACATATCTGTTCTGGTATGTATGTATAATTCCTACATCTTAATGTTACTATAAAAACAATACTGAAGTTTTTTACTTCAAGCATTACAGTATCCTGTATACTTTGTGAAGAATGACTACATCCCATCAAGTGAAAATTAATGCACATTTTGACAGGATAAAGATGTTACAACTCAACATTTGCAAACGTTACCTGATGCATAACTCTTGTATGGCTTGGCATGTTATTAACAGTACTTTAAACCTTATGTTATTTTTTAATTTAATGATTACGCCTGAAAATAGCCCCTTTAAAATTCAGTTGCAGTAATGTCTTTAAAAGCAAGCTTTAAACTTAATTTGCTGCACATACAATTATCCAAATAAGTTGCATAGTTTAAATAAGTTCAGTTGTGCTTTGTAGCAGAACTCACAGTAATTACTCATCTCTTAAAAATACAATTTGCGGATATGAAGTTGACAATACATTTAAGCATTTTTGTGAGTCTAGACATCAACAGTATGAGTTTTTGTCACTCTTCCACTGACTTTTGCTGTTCATAACACCTCAACTTTACAATGATATTAGATCAGAGCATGGACATTAAATGGACACATCTGAAATAATTACAAACACAATTTTTAAAACTCCATCGTCGGGAGGGGAGAAATAAGAACTCGGGTTGGTTTGAGGTATCCAGCCCTCAGGAACATATTATGGTTGTTTGCATCAAGCTTTGTTGGTTTTATCACGTGTTACATTTAGATTAAAAATAGAAGGCACAGGTGTTTTACAAGGCGCCGTAACTAAGTCAACCAACAAAAGTAAATATTACATTACCAAGCCAGGGGTCTACATCTCAGCAGTGACTTCTTCCAATGCATTTTCATTTGAGAAATTTATTGCTTCTGAAAAAGGGCCGGGGTAGGTCTGTGCTAAGCAGTTCATTCCTTGTGCCACACTGATGTCTCCTTGGGAACTGAAGGTAGGGCAGGATCTAGTCCGTGCATAGTTTTGTTGGGGTCCAGCTTGTCCAACCATCTCACTCACAGTGTTCACCGGCGAAGCCCTCCAACTCTGTCTCTGCAGTTGTTCTTCTTTACACTTTATGGAATACCAGGCCAGGAAAATAAAAAAGAATCCCACAAACTTGAGAGCAGCTGCCAACCCAAAGTAGACAAAACGAAACGAGGTGACATCGTATTCCCAACAAGATCCTTGTACGCCGCAATCCTGTTGCCAAAGCATGCACGTGGTGTCAATAACAGCCCCAAAATAAATTGGAGTGGGAATGTAAGCTGAAACAAAAATAGCAAGAGAAATAATATGTGTTAGCATATTGTGGAAAACTTCTACAGAAACTGTATGCCCCAGCCAAAGAGTAGGTTGAACATTTTTGAGATTTCTACACAGCTGTTCTCACATGAAATGTAGAACATTGCAAACTGGCCAGCCAGTCTTCCCACCAATACTATTTGTCCCACACATGAAACCTACCACAAATGGGAGAGAAATCAAAGAAGCCAAGACAGCAGCACCTTACAACAGGTACTTCAATCTGCTGTCCCCAGACAGCTTTTCTTGAGCTGTATGTCCCTCCCAAAAAAATCCAATTTTGCTCTCAGGAAGATAAAAGGTAAAATACATTATCTCCATGGCACTACCTGTGGAACATCCTTTGCCCATAATCTGGGAAAGGTGCTGTTTTTAGATCAAGGTGAAAAAGTACTGAAGATCACAAAATGTTTTTGAAGATAGATATGAGGGATAAGACCATTAGGATTATAAATTTCCTTTTGAATATATCTTCCCAACAATTTAACTTCTAAAGTAGCTAAAAATGCAGCCAGTCCAATGAATGCTCCTGCTTTCCCAAGAAGTTCATCTTTAAGTTGAGATTGAAACATCCTTTCTCAAACAAAACATGAAGATGCAGCTTTACAGGCTTCTCTTGTTCTCTTAGAATAGACCTTGCTTGCTCTAGTCATGTACTTCATAGTAGCTGAACACCTGGAGTGTTCTTTATGGGGTAGGATTTTAGAAATTCAAGAGCTTGAAAGAGAATGCTTTGAAAAATCAAGACTTTTAACATCTATCCATTTTTGCTTCGAAATACTTGAAAGACATTAAATAATATTTGAAGAGAAACAGTAAAACAGTAACTAACATATGCTTATTTTAAAAATTAGAAAAATGCTTATTTTAAAAATTAGAAAAACTATTGTTATTGTTGAAAGCAACAAAATTCTGGTTTTGAAAGCTTAAAAATCCTTATAAAATAATATTTAGTAACTACTAATTTTTAAATACAATTTGAAACTGTAAAAAATTATCTTTCTGTGAAATAATGCTGTTCTAGAAAGTCAGTAACCAAAAAAAAGTAAATTAAACACATTTTCAGATGCAGTCTGTTCAGAAGTTATTAATTTTAGCTTCCTAATACAATTAGTCAAGCAATCAGTTGCAGATTTATGGAATTTTAATACTTTCATGGTATATTTAAGCTGAACATGGCCTTTATGGAAATGCTGATCTACTGTGAGACTTACCAAGAGTTCTTAATAAAACAAACTGCATTCCTAGTGCAAAGGGCCGCTCCCCATCTTCCACAGACCTAGCAGGTGAACAGAAAACTCCAGTGAAGAAACAGCCAAAACCAATAATCATCCTGGTATGTTCTGGCTCTACCCCATGGTTTTCTTCTCAGTTATAGAAAATATTTGTCTAATTTCTTCTCTTTAGCTTCTACTATTGTTAACTCCTACTGCTAGGAGAAAATACAGCCAGCCCCCTCCTGGACCTGTTTAACCAAAATCTCAGTCACACTTTTTGACCTTTCTTTACCTGTGTAAGGCCTGAAGAATTTGATCTAAACACATTAAGGAAATTTAGAGAATCCCCACAAAATGTTTATGGCTTCTCATGATGGCTTTCTATTATTTCATACAACTTAATTTATTTTTCTTAATATTTTTGAGGCAAATTAAAATTAAAAGATAACTAAATTGTTGAAGGCTGGACTTAGTTTCTGAATTTAACAAATCTTCATGTAGCATAAGCACTTTGGAGTTATTTCAGGAAAAACATCAGTACAAACATCCAAACAGTCTCTTTAAATACCTTTTCAATTCAAGTAATACAAGATTCCTTCCAGCGGTTTCAAAGGAAAAATGTCAAGCTTACAAAGACTAAATACAAAGTAATAAAATCCCATGCTGCAACTACAATTTTAGTAAATCATAAATTATCTCCTGATTTAAAAAAATTTTTAGTTCTTAATCTAAAGGTCTTAAGATAGACAGCTTCTAATGACACTGAAACACACCATAAAAGCACAGAAAAAGTCTGCATTGAAAGCTGCAATGCAGCTATGAAATCTAGTTTTGAAGTCAAGAAATTAAAAAGTTGGAGAACCAACTTGGGTCACAGATCTTGGACCAATGCACAAAGCACAGTAAGTGGTTTGGGACAGCAGGTGCCACTGTGTGTGGGCCCCCACTTTTTGTACTGAGCATTACAAAATCCTGTTGGAGATGTCGCTTATGTACCTCACTATTGTGAAGTTCACTGCAATATTGATCTTCATTTGCCTTGGATAATTGCAATGCAAGGGCAATATTTTTTTTATTACTATTATTTTACATGTGGGAGATAGGAGGAATAAAGTCAGAAGCCTCTGAATTATAATGGTGCTATGCACACAATAGTTGAGGTAAGGCTGAGCAGATGGAATTCTGATGTGTCCAGCCCCGACTGCCTGGCTTCAATGTCCCAACAGTGACCTTTAAATGCGTTCTATGGATTTTTTGAAAAGCAAACTGGAAGGCAAAATTCCTCAGTGTGACACAGCACAGTCCTCCCTGGGTCAGCAGCAGGCTCCTGCATAAACCTTAGCACTTGAGCTGAGAAAATGACAGCAAGAGAATGCTTGCCCTTGGAGAGGGTGAGACAAAGATTCCTTCCAGCGAGTTTCTCAGCTGTGCTCACAACTGAGTCTAAGGATACCAAAGCTAAGTCCTGACTTGCCTCATGTTTTCCAAAGTTTCATGACCTATTACAAAGATTTGCCACTATTATTATTTTTAGAGGAGCCTACATTTGTCCCAGAATATCAGAGTGAAGCTCTAAAGACAGCACTAACAGAAGGAAATCCTACTTGATTGGGAGAACCATTCTCACAGAAATAAAAAGCATGAGACTGGTGTGAAAAGAAAAAGCTAAATTTGAAGACAGATTTTACACAAAACCAGGACAAAAGGTGTCTCTATGTTAGCAATTAATGCAGCTAAACAGCTAGTGCTGAGACCTGACATGAACATCACAAGCATTTCAAGCATTTGTAGGGATTTACTTCACATCAGCTCTAGCCTGGTTTCATGGACAGGATGCCCATTTGCATCTGGATCATTCTGGGTATGCTTCTAAAGAGTACCTCAAACACTGGAAGAGGCTTCCTAGAGAGGTGGTCAATGCCTCATGCCTGTCAGTGTTTGGACAATGCCCTCACTAACAGGTTTTCATTTCTGCTCAGTCCTGCAGTGGTCAGGCAGTTGGACTGGATGATGAGATAAAGTATTTACCAGAGCATGTAGGGACAGGACAAGGGGCAATGGCTTCAAACTGAAAGAGAGTAGGTTTAGATTAGATATTACGAGAAAATTCTTCACTCTGAGGGCAGTGAAGCACTAGAACAGATTACCCAGAGAACTGGTGGATGCCCCATCCCTAGAAGAGTTCAAGGTCAAGCTGGATGGAGCTCTGGTCTAGGAAAGGTGTCCCTGTCAATGACAGCAGGTTGGAACTGTAGGTAATTTTTAATGGCCCTTCAAACCCCTTTATATTCTATGATTCTGGGCTCATTTAAGGTCCCTTCCAACTGAACTATTTTGTTCTTTTATCTTCCAACTCATCTTCATCTGAAAAGAACTTACTTCTTCAGCTCTGAGCTCTTCAGCTTCAGATCCCAAACCAAAAGACATCTTTAAACCATAATTTGTCCTCGTGTTACCAGCAGAACCAATGCTTATTGATATGCTCTGTAAATTCTAGTAAATAATTATATAATTTTCCTCTAATTCCTCCTTCTCTTTAAACAGCAGCAACACAGATTAAACAAACACAAATTTATTTTAGCAGTATACCACACTGTATTTTTTCAGCTCACTTTTCTTTAAAAATCAGCAGAACTTCACTTACAGGAACTATGTTTTAAATGGACAAAGATGTTACAGGAAATGATTATGTTTATCAAACTAGATGGCAGAGATGGGAAAAGCTAATCCCAAAATATGAATGCGCTTTTCCAAACTGACAAATAAATACCATTGCCTTTTTCCTACAAAGGTTGTGTTGTTCTCTCTCCTTGGAGTAGTGGTAATAACACCACTACTACAGTACATGTTCAAAATTCTTGTGAAGATAAAAAAGGAAGACTCCAAACCAGGTATGTGGCAGAAATGAGCAGTTTTAAGAATGAGAAAAGGATAATTTTCAATACTAACTTTTTTCATTTGCATTTGAAAATCCAAACCATTGTCCCATGAAGGTTGAACATTTTCAGGCGTAATCATTTTCTTCCATGATGTTTTGCTTGTTTTCTCTTTATGGCACCTGGAATTTACTGTGCACTTCATGTTTCCTAAAGTGGATTATCATATTACATATTCTAAATACAAACAGATTTCACCCTATCCCTGTAAGCCCTGTCACTTTTTAAGAATACATAAGCTTGACAGGCACTGGTGATAGCGGGCATGGCAAAAATACTTCCAAACCATCACTGAGTTCTCACCTGAGTGTCACTATGACTGCTGATGGCTGGGCACATGCTGTTATAAGGGTTACAATGAAGAGAAAGATGAGGAATGGGATGAGCGTGTTGCAGGTTCGATCACACTTCCCAGACACAGCGTAGCCGTTCTCATTCAGGTAGGTTTTGACAATCACCAGCCGCAGCTGACTGCGCTGGCCCACCGTGGGCGGAGTGATCACCTGGCGACTCTGCACACAGGCACATTCTGTGTAGTTTCTGACCTGGAGAGCAAAAAAGAACATTTCCATGTGAAAAATATATGTAAGAAAGATATTGCAAAGAGACATTGTACAACAGTCCTGTGGTACTTCTCAACTGAGAATCTTCTGCCCCAAGCAGAATCATTACCCCAAGCACAAGGAAAAATTTTAAAGCTGGCCAGAATCTCTGTGATGACATTTGCCTTTCCATCACTTTATTTAGTCTGAGTTTTAAAAAAATCTGGAATATACGTGGGAAATATTGACAAAACAATTCGACCACTTCTGACAGGGCGGCTGGAGAAAAATATTGTTTCTATTGTACCACAAACAACGTGAGGAAATATTCTTCAGGCAGCAGTGACAAAGCCATATTCTGAAATTCAGCAAGCTGCTTACTGACTTTCATATTCAGGCAGTGTCTTCTGCCACGTTAATGGAAGGCTACCCAGATCTGGCCAAAGAGCAACAAGCTGCAAGCTGCACTCCATGCTTGAAGCTCAGGACCCTCCAACTGGATGAGGGTGTAGATCTGGACAGCAGCAAAAACAGAGAATAAAGGGAAAGCAGAGATTAAAACAGTGAGACTGGAGCACTGACAGAGATTCCTGAATGGATAAAGAGAATGAAATAAATAAATAATAAAGAAGTAGCATTTAAAAAGCAAACAGGACTGTAATTTGAACAAGGGGAGGAAGAGCTAGATCAGAAATAGCCTTCTTCCACATTATGCTACTTCTGTTTTCATCTAATGTATGTCAAAGGGGTGTGCAGCAGATCAGAATATTCCAATGCTACAGAATAAACTTGCCAGGACATATGTGATGTTATAGGAAAGAGCTTTCTGTTTCAGCTTTTTCATTCATCTAACCTTGGACCACACAGGCACAGAAGTTACAAAATCATCTTCAGATAATGAATTTAAGCACTTAGACATCAAGACATATCCAAATCATGGCTGTTTGTCAATTTTAATATATACCTTTATATGCATCCATGCCATCATGAGGCATCGCACTTTTTTCCCCATGGGATTTAGCTGAACATCTTAATAATGTATATATTTATCCAGTATTTTACCTCCCATTTTCAAAATGTGTCTTCAGGTATTTTTTTCCCTCAGACTAAGAATATTCCACTACAAAGATGGAAGGACTCATATTTTATATGAACATTCTATATGAATGTTCATATGAAACATTCATATTAATTTCTATAACACTCACTATTACAACTTAATTCTTTCAAAAAGGAGTCATTTCTCTCCAAAACAGTTAAGAGGTATTGATGTTATCTCCATTTTGTAGTTAAAAAACTGAAATGGACAAAGGATTTCACAAACATGGGTGATTAATTTGAGACAACTGGAATCCTTTTTTTCAGAACTATACCAAATTAAATATATTCTAAATGTAACTTTTCATGCCTTCAAATACAGATTTAGGCACTTCTGGTTGTTGCTCATGTTCACCATCCAGAACATGAAGACTACAAGACTAATGGCCAACTAATCTTAGAAGTTCTGTTTAAGTGACTTGCCCAACATCACTTAGAAACAAAGCCTATGACAGATGCTGGTTTCCCAAGGCAGCACTCTACTCTAACATCACATGAGTACCTGATTTCTTTCTACAGTACCTCACCCTAAATTCCTTATTGCTTTCAAATGTAAATGGCAAATAGGAATCCTACAGAAATTGGATCTCTTTACAATCTTGGTTCATCACCAGCAAAACTAAGTCTGTGTATTTAATGAGAAAGACATAGCATGACAGAAATACTAAGAGTACAGGAATAGATATATGTATAAATACATATATATATAAAACGGGTATGAACTGTACACTGGTATCCTTTCCTTTTAGTTCAAACTTTTAAATGGTTAGTTTTGAAAACACTCTATGTTATAAACTTAATCCAAATATTATATGTTAGCAACATTTTGTGTGCTATAGAGCAGCGCTAACTTACATTTGTTGTTTTTAAAAGTACCATACAAAAAGGATTATTTAATCAAAAAAATGCCTTTTCCGAGCAATGTCATTCCTAATCTATTCATCATTCTATTCATCATTACCTACTGAATTAAAAATTCAGGCCATGAAGAATCTTTTCTTAAATCATAAGATGCAATAGTATGTTTCAAAATCTGTAGTGAAGACCACACACTCCCAGAGTATTTCCCTACTAAATAAATTAATAGTGCCAGTTTGATATCAGGTGAAATGAAACAAAGATCAAGCCTCAATCCAGGAAATCACAAATTAGATTATACAGACACTGAAATTTAACCACAGGCTCACACTGCAGGCTTTTCCAATTGGTCAAAACAATTTTCTACTAAAACCAAGCAAGATAATCTAAAAAGGAAAAAAAAATTAAGGGACACTAATCTGTTCTCAGTGGCATCTATGTATGAACATGCTTTTTCAGACCATTATCCAGGTGACCTGAGAAAACACAGTGCTGGACCTAACATCCTCCTGCACCACAGGCTGGCCTACAATTGCAAATCAGGAGACTGATACTTTTTAAGTAAGCTTTCTAGAAAGCAGAATCAAGCCCTAAGAAAATCAATGTTTACATTGATTTTTACTTCTTGTCTTTCTTAATTATCTTTTTTTGATGGACAGTTCTGTAACAGAATTTAAAAGTTCATTTTTAAGGAAACTATTATGACCATAATGCTCTGTTGATACTTAAGTCAGATTCTATTTTTCAACTGTCTTCTTGTGCCCAGTCCTGGAAATTGCCAAATTTACAGGTTTGGTTTGGTTTTACCAGCAGGATGTCCTTCTCCAGTTCAGCATAACTAGAACTCTGAGTTGCAACAAGCAATGTATTTCCAAGAAAGAAAGTGGATTACTAACATATTTTAAGTTATGGTTACTTGAGTTTGATGACAACCTTCATTTAGCTTGGAAGAGGTTTAGAAAAAGGCCATGGGACTCGTTGAACTGTTTTACAAGAGCAGAATACAAGGGCAGTCTTTACCTAGCCAGGCAAACCACAGACCTATCAGTGCACCAGTGCAGGTGCAAGAGCTACTTGGGCAAAATGATGAGGCTCACACAAACACCAATGACTTGAAATAAATCCTAACTGAATTTTAACAGGAGTTTAAAACACTTCCAACTACCTGAAGAGTTAAGTTCTTCCTTCAATTCAGAGAGGGAGTCACAAAAAAAACCCAAACTGCTCTAAAAGGTAAGACTGAGCTTGAAGAAAGACACTTTGACATGGCTGCCTGCATTGGCAGAAAGCTGAGTTAGATGACATTGACTCAAGGCACCCTCTCCAAGCCCTGCAGGAACAGCAGGCATGCAGGTCACTGCCACCAAAGTCTTTGAGGTCTGTATGGGAAACACCAGCCCTCCCTATCCCATGGCATTTGCATTCACTCAGCTAGACGATTCACTAAGTACAAATGAACTTGTACCTCAAATTGGGACATAACTAAAGAAGTGGGCTGGGACCATGCAATAACAGCACCGCCAGTCTTTCAAATAATGGAAAGGCTCAGAGATGCATGAGTCACCTGCAGAGAACTTCTCTGAAGCTCAGAGGGGGGATGCTTGAGCTAGGAACTGAGAAGTCTTCCATCTGCACTGGTCCCAAGGGGCTACTCAGGGGTTGTGTGTGGATGGTGGGTGAAGCACTTACCCCTGTGCTGTGGTTTCCACCACTGATGCAGCCAGCTAGGCAAGGGTTAAAATATGTTATTCCATCTGATCCACAGACAGGCTCGTACTCATGAATCTTACATCCACAGTTAACATTACAGCTTCCAGTCAAATTCCTGTGGGCCATGGCAAGAGTGGGACTGAAGAAAGGAAAAAGAACATGCTAGTAGAGCACGTACAGATATCCATATTTTCCTGTACAAAGGGAGCAAACATCCTACTCATTAACTCTGGAACTGAGAGCTCATTATTAGACAAAGACTGTGTCAACTCTAGGTTATGAATATGATGTAAACAATAAAGATGAACACCCAAGTCATCATCCTTGCCATCAACTAAAAACACAATAGAAGAAATAATACCAAAGTTTAAAATTTGTATTACGTTTGGCTAGGTAATAGATATATTTTTGGTGTATTTTTCCCATTTTTTTTTCCTCCATGAAGTAGAACACCACTATTTTACATGTCTATTCTAAGCTGCAGTAATTTCTTGTTGATTACTAATGAAAGACTCAATGACGATGTAAGGATTCTGTGAACCAATGTGAACTAATAGGCATCTTTTCCCACATACCAACAGCTGTTCAGAAAACAATGCTTTATTTTAACAACTACTTATACAAATATGTGAAATCTACAGCTCTCTAGATCTGGAAGACTGCTGTGCTTTTACTAAATGTCTATAAATGAATCACCACTCTGCTTCCCTAGACCATTCCCCAAAATGTGGCAAAAGCCCAAATCCCTTATGGATTTAGACATATTTCAAATGCTTCTCTCCCATCCTTGAGTCAAGGCAGCTTAAAACACCTGCACCTACATGGCTCCCTAAAACTACACAAATCTATACCTTGTCTTTGAGAGCTCTGTCCAAAATGCAAACAGTAGCTTACTTCGGTAGTCCTTGAGATTTGTCTGATGATTATACTGAGAATGATTAATGTCTGAGAATTATACTAGAATGCACAACCACTCCACACCGAGCACTATAGTGCAATGCTGAATTAAGTGTTCTGTTTTGTTTGCCCTGCTCTCACTACTGCTCAATGGGACCACTGTTTAAAACTACCTCAAGTACCTCTGCTCTGAGCAGATCAGTAGATATCCAGGGAATGCCAGCACCTCCTCAGCCAGGCAGGAGCTGAACAGAATCTAGACTGGGTTTGTGGCTGCATCCTCAAGATCCTGTATATGTGCTCACAGACTGCCATGGCTGCAGAGCCTCAACAAGGGCTGCTGTTGGCTTGTCTTCATGTCTGTAATGCGTGAGCAAGGCCAATGTGAAGATAAACAACTAGCAGCAGACTTACTGCATCCCAGCTACCCCAGGGACCTTCTTCTGTTCCCTTCTACCCCTGACTAAACCAAAGGCTTGGCTCAGGAGCCATTCTGCACACAGCAGCTGTCACCCACGCTGTGTGTCACCTCACCTCCTGTCGTTAGTGACACTCGGTAGCATGACTGCTGCTCACAGCATTCCACTTGACTGGTTTTCTTGTATTTATTACACCACTATTTGCTTTTGCTGAATATGCTTGTCTTCCCAGCTGTACACTTTTGCAGACAATTAAATATTACTAAGTAGCTTTCAAATATTTATTGACTGTCTACTGATCACACAAATCAAGTTCACAAATTTAGCTCTTGGAACTACTTTACACTTTATGATTTAGTTGGATGCTAACCAAAGCCTTTCTGAGTGTTTTGTTTCTTGCTCCATAAACAAACAAGGTACACTTTTAGAAACAAGTTGCAGCTTGAGCAGGAAGTTAAATATCCAGGACTGGTAGTGGTTCTGTCACCTTCTCAGCTATCAGCTGAAATCTGTCATATTACACCCAGCTGGATTTCAATAAGCAGTATGCAGCAACACATCATATTGCAACAGGCAGACTTCTCCAGTAATCTCTCAACAGAACTTTTTCTCCAAGTGAAAAAATAACAAATCACCAAAACATTCATCAGGAACATACAAATTTCAGCAGCACAGTGACAAGAGCTTTTCACACCAACAGAAGAGACAACATTTTTAGAGTTTTACGAAATCCTGGTTAGCCTGCTGAGCTGGATGTCCCAGATGCCTGAATACTTGGCATAAGGAGAGACTCCACAGCCTGCCTGGGAGACCCTTGTATCGTGTTCCTGTTGACAACAGGGCTTTGCCACACTGCACAGGTCCAGGGACAACCCAGACTGTCAGGAAAGGCACAGCTCAGGTTCCACTCTCCAATCTCTCTCACCCTGCAGCACAAATTCTTCTGATCTCTTATCCCTCCACCACCTAAAACCCTTCTCAGGAACAGATGGGTAGGCTTGTTCCACAGGCAGGAGGACCCATTCCATGTCTTGCTCTGCTTACGTGGCTAAGTTACTTCAGCTGCACTGCTGAACATTACCATGACAGAGAAGTTAGGCAATCAGCTTAAAAAAATAAGGTGAATGAAATCAGGCATGCAAGAAATGAGAAGCATGAAACTGGAAACTGAACTGAGACCACTCTGTAATTTAATCTCAGGGGCATTTTTTTGTTTGTCCTGGAAGACAACTAAAGTTTACAGATACACAAAACAAATATGCTCAAATTAATAACAAGTTACTGCAAGCTTTGTCTCTCCAGCTTTGACACCTTTTGTCCTCAGAATATCACTGCTTATTTGGGGAATTTCTTTTCGCTGCTTAGAGCAAATACCTTGCACACAGCAAGGTTTGGGTTTTTTCACCCTTTCAAGAACATGTAATACACAAAATCATCTACTAATTAATTTCCAAAAGTTCTTATTATTAGACAGTTTTAAGAGGCTCATGCTTTCATCTCCATTACCTTCACTCTTCACCCATTGTCCACTCCTCTTTCAGCGGTGGGAAACAAATGAAGGATGAAGGAGTTTCAGATGCTGGGGACATAAAATTTCTACTAATACATGTCTGTGTAACCCCATTTTGATCATATGGGATTAACCACACAGCATATACTACAACAGATTTCTTGAATGCTTCTTTCAGGAAGGAATAATTTTTTCTTGAAGGTAAGCATTTTCTGGAAGTAAGCTGAACCAAAGGACTCTACTAATCCTGCCTTCTGGCACTGGAAGGCTGTGTACTCTCCACAAAGGAAAACAAAGCATTTATCCCTGAATTACAGCACAGCACAGATTTACCTGCATTAGCTATTAAGAGCAGGTTCTTAGGGAAATTGCACCAAAGCTAGTACATCTTGCTCATGAGCTGATCTGTGGGAAAAGCAGCCTAGTTTCAATGCAGCAACTGCTGTAGAAATATGAGATGTCTGAGAAAGAGCTGCTCTGTTTGTTTCAGCAGGTGAGATGCTGCCAACTTGCAACACTGCTGCACCTGAGCTTCCAAGGACATCAGTCATGCATGAGCACACAAAGAGAAACCAACCCCAAATGACAGCACTTCCTGAACTATTCTTTCAATTACAAACAATGATGCTGCTCCTTCTATTAATAAGATTCAACTGCAAGTTTACTAAATATGTGCTGGGTCAAAACCCAGAACCCCATTTGACAAATTGCATTTGTTCACTTCTCAGAGAGACTGTTCTGTGTCTCCATGACACAATGCTAGTAAAACTGATAAAGAGAAGACTTTTATTGGATGTGACTAATAATATAAAGGACTCTAGTTTCTAACAGTTTTTTCTATATCGTGTTTTTCTTTCCAACTATTACTCCAGGGAAGGTTTGTGGTATAGGAGTAAAGTGAGAAAAGAGAGAATATAAAATAAGATTTATTGCCTGGAGTTTTTTGAGCTGCGACCTGTTATTTCACATACTCAGGCTCGAACTGAAACATCACTGGCAGTCAATGAACATATATGGGGGGAGAAAAAGTGGATCCTCTTCCCACAAGGTTACAATTTAAATGAAATGCAATTTTTAAAAAAGGGTGTCAAACTATATTTTGGTAACATCTAAATAAATAATTGATTTTGCACATAGTTTTATTGATATCACTGTAGTAACCTATAGGACCAAGGAAATACATAGGGAAAGAGATAACCTAACCACATAGTTTCTATAATCTTAATATTGGGCTTTATGATAAAAAGGATTATCTCAATTTGATAGCAGTATTTTTAGTTTGGTATTGAAGGACATTCTGGATGGCAGAGATCTGCAGTTTCCTTGTTGGCAAGCAGCTGGTATGGAAGCAATGATGCAATTTTTGTGTAGCTGTCAAACAAGGGACCCTCTCACTTGTGTTAGCTGGATTCCTTCTTTGTTGTTATTGTTCTGATCCAATTAGTCACTGCTTTCAAGTTAAGGGAAACCACTGGCTGATTGGACTGAAATGGACACAAGAATAACAGAAACTCAAACCAGTGATACAAGAGGAAGAATATAAATATTTTTTACGTTAAATACCTCAGTAAGCCAATTGCACAATTTAACTAAACATTAATTGCACCAAAACAACACAAAGCAATCAAAAAGAGTCTGTATTGATTCATTGTAACAGAAATGTGAGAGATGGAACTGAACTAATCCAGGAATCTGTCACTATGAGTAAGCTCACCATGGAGGCTGTTAGGCTGCCTCATAGGACAATACATGCAAGAAACAGGTCTGAAAAAAACAAAGCAGCTGATTTCTACTATTTCCCTTCCATTCTGTACTGGTGAGGCCACATGTGCAGTGCTGGGTTCAGTTCTGGGCTCCTCAGTAAGAGAGAGAAGTGGGTATATCAGAGAGAGACCAGTCAAAGTCCACTAAGATGATGAAAGGACTGGAGCATCTCACTTCTAAGGAAAAGCTGAGAGAGCTGAGACTGCTCAGCCTGGAAAAGGCTCAGGGGGATTTCATCAATGCCTATAAATATGTGAAGGGATGATGCAGAGAAGACAGAGCCAGGCTCTTTTCAGTGGTGCCCAGTGCCAGGAACAGAGGCAATAGGCACAAACTGAAACACAGGAGGTTCCCTACAAGCACCAGGAAACAGTGTTCACTGTGAAGGTGACTGGGTGTTGACACAGGTTGCCCAGTGAGGCTGTGGAGCTTCCCTCCTTAGAAATACTTAAAAGCCATCTGGACGCTTGTCCAGACCATTCACCCATTCAGGGCTTCCCACCTGGATGCTGTTATGGTGCAAGAGAGGGATGCCATATTGCGGATTGATGTAAGGCTCCTTATGCTGCAATTCAAATATCAAACATGCCCTCAGAACAAGGCTGGGGAACGGAACAATAGGTTCTAAAATGCTGAGATATGTAATACAGAGGTGCCCTTGATATTCCTGAGAGCAGAAATGCTGATAGCATGCCAACAACAGCAAAACCGCTCGTGCCCATAAAACAGCAGAAAATCCTTTCTAATATATTCTAATCTGTGTATGCCTCCAGGTCCTATCCACTTCCTTACAGCTGGAACAGTTAGAAAAATACTGAGTTATGAAACACACTGAATTATGAAATGTTACTGCCTACTTTTCTGAGTACTGGTATGCACATACTTCTATGCTAACTGAAACCTAGATCATCCCTCTCCTTTGTAGTAGTTTATAGCTCAGTTCACCAAAGAAAAGACTGTATGTTTAAATGTATAAAAAACAAACAGTAGAAATCAACATATTTGCCCAGAAATCATCCTGCTGAGTATGTCTACACTGCCCTGCATCTGAGATCTCTGGGTTGCTGCCAGTGCAGGTAGGTCAGATATCAGACCTGGCATTGCCATGTTAGGGTAGAGTTTTATCCCAAACCAGGCAGCTCTACTGCTTTCCCTATCCAATCTTGCCCATTGAACTAGCTTTGACATCCCTATGCTGCACTACAGTCGAAGTAGAGAATGAAGTATGTGTTTTATTAAACTCAAAATGAAAGCATACTTTTTTTTATTCCATGGCCAACAACATTCTTTAATGGCTGAGTTAAAGAGTTGCCTACTAAGTAAGTGATTTGAAGCTATCAAATGATTGATCATGAGGCTTAAGAGAATGCTTATTATGTCAGATATTCAAGATTAATTTATGTGTAGTGCTGTCTCTTTACTATAATTTTGATAATAAATGTGGACTTGATCTCTGCTTTAAAAAATCTAGCTGAACCATGCTTTGTAACATGCTGGTAATTCTCAATTTCTGATGACATTACAGTCAATATGATTTTTATACTGATTTCGAAGGGTTTATATACATCAAGAGTTATGAGAATTTTGCCATTAGTATTTCTCAGCTCTTTTCTCACTAAGAACAATTAGATGAAGGTGGTAAGGAAGTAATGCTACTGTAGACTTACACAACATTGTGCATTGTGAATTGATGCCTATTTCAATTGATGCTATGTATTTACTGCAAATGTTATTACTTACTAAAAAAAAAATTACATGCTCTTACAACTCCAGCGTGAAGACTGTGAGTTACATGACAATAGTACACCTTGTTTTCAGTTTAGAAATAGATTTAAATCAAATGGGACTTCTCCGAACAGAAAGGTACAGGCTTCTCATGAGGCAGGCAGTGACATTCTGACTTGCCACACGGATTGACTAACTCCTATTTCAAATTTATGTTTTCATTCCTATTAATTTTCATTTCTTCATCTACACCCACAGGCTGTCACAAACATTAAAAGTAGGTGGACAATCAAAGCATTCCACCCCCTTTCCATCCCTCTTTTCTCCTTCTTCAACCCACTAAGCTCAGACGAGGGTGTATCACCATGCTACTTCCTTCTACTGACAGCCCCTAAGCAGCAAGCTTTAGGTCTTAGAAATACAAAGAAGTAACAGCTTTTCATCAGCTCTTGGCTTTCAGCTGCTGGTTTTCTTTGCTCTAGCATTAAGGTTTGACAGCAGTGTAGTAACACCCAGCAACAAGCAATGCAAAACATTCTCTATGTAAACAGTGCTTATTTTCTCTCTCCCCTGCTTCCCATTTTCCTCTTTGTTTTTCACTTGCTATCCCTCTGCCTCACTGTACTTTCTCTCAATTTCATCCTCTCTTTTCCTTCTCCACTCTACATTCTCTTCAAAATATTAGGAGTTCTGAGCTGAGCCCTAAAAGCAAATACACAAATGGATCTGATACCCAGCACTTGGTCATAATTAAAAGGTAGACATGGCTCAGATGTAAAAGCAAAGGGAAAAAACACTGCCTCAGATAGGTTCACACTGTCCAAACATTTACTCTGTTCCTGTGTTTAACCTTCATGAAGAAGGCAATTTTGAGGAAAATCTCACGTGCAAAGTAAGAAAGAAAATAAAAGCTCATGATCGGGCTTCTACGGAATCCCTTTCCAGTGAAAATGTCTGAAGTTTTACCACACTGCCTTCCCTCCAAATAACCTTTTTCTTTTTTTATGCCCTTCCATGCATTTCTTAATGCCACAGCCTAAATTCCTCACTCCCAAGTCCTTCCTACATCCACACCTGCTTCCTCACTGCAGTCTTCTTCAGTCTCTGTATAACTTTAGGGAATACGGTCTAGTTGCTGTTTTGATGATGATCCAGCAAGCACTGGGGAGCATTCACACAACTAGTAAGGGGTTCAGAAGCAGTGCATACCACTGATGTTGACAGCACATGCCCAAATGATTCCTCTCAAAAAGGGACTGTAGACCTAAAATACTATTAAGGTGATAATTAATAAACCCATTCAGAAATAATCTTCATACTTCACTTAGGTTTTTTAATAATTTTTATGAGCAGAAAATATTTTGAAACACTAAGTAAATTGTAAGTAATCTACAGAGGACACTATTCTTATTTTTCTGCTTCACTGAAGGTTGTTCTAACACATTTTCTCACCTCTCAAAAAGGTGAGTTACTACATAAACTGCAATATAAACCAGATGTAAAAAACAAGGGCTCCACTCTAACAGCATGTGTTTATATCACAGTACTCACTAAATTCTCATTTGAACATGTGGCTTCCTCAGTACATTAGCTATCAGCATTTTTTACATTTCTAGATCAGGCTTATTGGAAAAAGCTGGTTTTGCCAGAGATAATCATCCAAGCTACTTACCCAGTTGTATAAGGTATATTTATTCCCCCTAGGTTAATGCTTTCACATCCAACAATGAAGAGTGTTGAAAAGCACAGCAGAGATACACCACTGCAGATCATAGCCAATTTTGCAGACTCTCTTGCACCTAGTTTCAGCTTTTTTATAATGTAGCCGCCTAGGACAATACCAACACCAGCACTTGGGACAATAATCACACCTGTCAGGAGGAAGTTTGAACAGCATTAAAACAGGACTTACAGAAATGGCATAAAACATAAATATTGGTTTCATTCCGTAATTAGATGACTGCAAATGCTGCACTAAGATCTCCATTGTCTGATTCTCTGCTAGCAAACTGAGTCAGACTTTTCAAACCTCTGGAGTGTTGTCAAAGAATTTATAAGAGCCTCCTTATCATATTAGCAGCAGCCAAAGCACTATAAGAGAACTATTGTACTTAGAAGCAGAAACATTGTTTTGTATTTATTTTAGAATGGGAAGAAGGGTTACATATAGGTCCAGTTTAACTACTGATAATTTGAAGAAATCCAGATTTGGACACAAATCTTCCTCCTCCCATTCTCATGATTAATTCCAATGAAGCACAAGCACTAACATCAAGCAGAACCCCAGAACCCTGTCCATCTGGGAGTGCACACCCAAGCCTGGCTGCAAATTCTGCCTTCTGTATACTCTACTCAAGCTGAATAGCACTTTCCTAGGTAACTAGCATGAGGACAAGAGGAAATGGCCTCAAGCTGGGCCAGGGGAAGTTCAGGTTGGACATTAGAAAGAACTTCTTCATTGAAAGGGTGGTTAACCATTGGAACAGGCTGCCCAGGGAGGTGGTGGAGTCACCATCCCTGGAGGTGCTCAAGAAATGACCAGAAGTGGCACTTGGTACTATGGTTTATTGATATGGTGGTATTTGGTCAAAGGTTGGACTTGACAATCTTGGAGGTCTTTTCCAACCTTGAGTCTATGATTCCACGATTTCTACCTCAGCATCCCAATTAATCTCTCCACAGAAAAGTGGAGTGTAAACTGATCAAATACAATTTAAAAAATTAAGATAATAGAATTAGGGTAAGTTTAAGACACAAAGACACGCCTATGAAACCTCTGCTGCTCTGCTGCTGCAGTTACAAGGTTCAACAACACATTAACAGGTTGTCCCCACCTGTCAGGTCCTCAGGTGGTGGTAAAGTCAGCAAATATCTTACGCTTTTCTTCTCCTGTCTTTTGGTTCTCACTGACATGTGAGACGGTCTTTAATGAAAGGCTTTGCCAATAAAGATGCATTCCAGATAAACATGGAATTTGAACTACTTTTATCAGCTGCATCTACAAAAAAGCTAAACTTTATAATCCAAATTGTTAGAGAGGTTGGTCTCTTAAAGAAGTCAGTAAATCACTTGCAAATACCTTTATGACTATTGCAAAGCATACTTATTCTCTGCTAATGTGTCTGAAGGTGAAAGGGACATTGTATTTATCAAAATGGTGAGATTGTGAAAGCAAGAATAGAGGGAAAAACAGCTGGCACCTTAATTATCCTGCCATCACCAATGACATTGTAGAATAAAATGTCGTTTCATGAAGAAGATTCTAGAAAAAAAGTCTTTACAGAATCAAAATCAGTCTTTCTTCCAAGAGAAGAAATTAAATATAGAAGCTGCACAAATTCAAGACATGGTGCATAGTGTTTTTTGATGATGATAAATACCAGGGTTGTTTTAAAACTGAAAGAAATTGAGACTTAATTAAAGAATTGCTGCTTAGAAGACAAAAAATTACCAGTAAAATCTTTACATGAAGAGATTCGGGAAGCATGTGTACTCAGCTGGCAATGTGTATATTAAGCATAGAGCATAATGTAAATAACATGCAAATTCTCCTTTTACTAACCAGAAAATTTGTGAACTTGTCATGTCTTTTACTTTATTAGCCAGTAGCAATCTAACACAGAATTTCCAAGTTTCCCTTCTCCACCTTTCCAACGAAAAATTATCTATAAAACTAACAACTGTTGACTTCAATGCTAAATTTAAGAGTTGGGATTGTACAAGCAGCGCTCACTTGTCCTTTTTGCAAATCCAGCCTGATATATTTCATCTTCTTCTGATTCATTGTAATAGTCTTTATCAAGTAATTTGTAACACGGGAAACAGCAGATGTTAATAATGTCACACTTTGGGCAAGGTCACACTAGTTTTACCTCTTTTAATGTACTGGTTGTTGAGTACTTTTTCTAGTAAGAATGTTTCTGTTTTATCTTGAGAATAAAGTAAGTTAGGGTGTAGCAAACCCATCCAGACTCATTACAGTAAAACTCCTGTGTATGTAGCTACCCTAAGCTTCAGAGAGCATCAGGGTCCCATGAGTCAATGTTTCCTCCTTATATGCAGAACACATGGATTTCATGCCCTGAAGAAAATCTCATCTCAAAAACTCTCAAATAGAAATCACCACATGGTGCTTCTCTGACTTTTCCCCTCCCCAGTCTAGAAAAAATCTGCTTTTTTTTCCAGTCACTGCAAGTGACAAATTCTTCACATGTGAGTTCTACGTGCCTTCTTCCTTCTGCTATGTTTTATCCTTTTTTGATAGATGACCCTGGGCAGCTTCACCCTGTACTTCACCTGTGTCCCCACAATCTACTCCACTCCGTCACTCCTAGGGCACAGTGGAAGTATGAGGGAACAAACAACTAACCTGCCTAGCAATTAGCAGTTATTATGTATGAGAAGCACTATGGAGAATTTAAAAAAATTATTATAAAGATAGATGTCTTTGATGCAGCTAGAAGAGAAGGAAACTCATCAGTGAGACACAGGCCCCAGTTCTGCACAATATTTTGGCCTCTTTTAGTAGCCAAGTTCTCATCTCTCTCAGTCACAGAGCAGTGTGAAGCTTAAAATTTTGTGATCTGTAGCTCTGTTAAAAGTTGGACATGGATGTACACTGGTATAGCAGGGAAAGTGCCACACATGCAAGATGAGGGTCTCCTGAAATGACAAGTAGGAGAGAATTTGGGAAGTTCTGACTAGACTAGATGGTTGTCACAATGTAAGTAAGTAAATTAGGAAAAAAACCACCACCCTGGAGGAGAGACATAACTGAAGGATGGGACAGATAAACAACTATTCACTGAGGGGAAAAAAGATAAAGATTTTAAAAATCAAACAGGAAGTTAAATTCAGAGAAAATAAGAACAGTTTTAAGAGATCTTTTGAAGCAAACAAATTGCAGTCATGTCTATGTTCTTTCTACGTTGTTTTTGTTGGTTTTTTCCCCCTTGCAAAACCATCAACAAAGAAGAAAAACATCTGCCTAGGCCTATGCAAAAAAAAAAAATCCAGCCCTTTAACAATATAGGTTCACATTTTACTAAATACATACAACAAACATCAAAAAACAGTCTGAATATCTAACCAAATGCAGAAAGCTGGATCCAATTTTTGGTTCATTCCTAATTGACCCATTTCATTAGCCAAAGCCAACCTTGCAAGGTAACACTACGTGGCAATGCCTTACCAGTGTAGATGCTGGCATTGGAAGCTGGGATGCCAAACTGTGACTCGATGAACTTGGGAATGAAGGTAATAAAAGCTGTGACAATGGCACTCTCAGCTGTGTATGACAAACTCACAAAAAGGAATGTCATGTTGCTTAAGATCCTGACAGCTGCTCTTGGAAGCTCTATAAAATGACAAAAATGACAAACGAATGTTACAAACAATGAGTGAGAAACAAAAGCAAACTGAAACAGAACCAATTGATTTTCTTTGAGACATACTGGCAATAATGGCTTGCTAGCAGCTGGTACATTTGCTAGACAGAAGGGAGAGTGCATGTTTGGGATTGCAACCCTTGCTCCCTGCTCTGACCCCATCTCACTGCTGCACTCAGGGCCACGGTCCCACTTGGCACAAGCACAACTGAGGTGTGTGTTAAAAAAAAGTCTCAAAGAACAGATAGTGTTAACATCACAATAGACAGAAAACAGCAATAAAACGTAGGGATTTTGGAATTATTCTGGTATCTTATTTTGAGATTTTCTGTGAGATAACACATCATACTGCTGAACCAACAGTACTGAGTTTTGCACTACATAGGAGGAAAAAATATTCTATATTCCCTCTGTTACTCTCTGTCTCAAGGCCCATGCTTGTAAAGCTGGGGTAATATTAATCTAATTTTTAGTTTAAAAAATTATAAATATTTTTAGTTAAACATTTTTCTACATGAATTAAGAGCACTTACAATGATGCAGACAAAACATCATGAAAAGATTACATCAATGATATCAAGGAATCTCAACATACATTACATACAACTCAATTAATATTCTCAGAAGGGATAAAGAAATCAATTAAAAGTGAGAGTATGTCATTAACTTAAATTGGAAAAGTATTCATAGATGTAACAATTATTCTCAAATCAAATATCAAACCCCCATTAAATTCAGCACTGTAGTTAAATTAAACACTTACATACTTTTAATTAAGTTCTGCAGAGATGTCAAATTATCATCACCCTATTCAGCACTTAATTTTTTTCAGATTAGATGCTGTGATTTTAAATAAGTCTTCTTTTCCTTGGGGCTTTTTTTACCCAAGATCAATTTTTTTTAAGCGTTATATCTAATCTACTACAGTTTAGATTTTTTCATTTGCTTTTCACTTGGTACAGAAATGGAATAGTGCTTGAATCAAAGCCAGTTGAATTCAATGACAAGAGCACCCATTTGAAATATATGTTGAGCAAGAACAACTGAGTGAGAATTTTATTGATGTTAATAGTTGTCAAGACAAAAATCTGTTTCACTTTCTCCACTAACTCCAGTAGGTTATCTGTATAAAAGCAAACAGAATTTCACTTGTCATGTCAAAACTCGTCAAGCTGCAAATTAGCACTTAAATTGTCTGACTGCATCCAGTCTTAGCTTATGCCAGTTGTCAAAATTTATATTGAATTCATTATGAGTACTGGGTTTATAATTTTAATGTAGTCAAATTCTCCCCCGCTACATCTATGATGAAAAAACATATTAAATGTTAAATACAAAATCTGGTGCAAATAACTAATGAATAAATCATATTAAGAAGCACTTGTATATTTGAATCTTATTGGTTTTTACCACCTATAGCTTTAAATAAAAAAAAAAAGTGGTGCTGTTTGCAATAGAAGCAACAGGAGCAAGAAGTTATGACCATGCTGATGCTGCTGTGAGAGAGGAGTCAGGAAGCAGAAAGAAGGATTGGTCCTGCTGGAAACTGAGCTACTTAGTGGCAGCTGCTCACCTGGGTTGAAAACGTGGGAGACAATAAGGTATCATCACAGAGAGAAAGATGATTTTATTAGAAATTATGAACTGAGTGTTCTTTGTAGAAATGAATTGGTAGTTCTTGGCCAAGAGCTGAACTCAAAGTCTTTGCTAAATTGATTATTTTAAAGAGTCTGGTCCAGACATCGTAATACCTGGTAAAGCTTGCCCTTCCTGGTAAAACTGAACTTCAGGAAAATTTCTGCTTTAGAATTTTCAGTCAACTAAAGAAATAATTTGGCAAAGAACTGCAGAATGAACATTTTGCTCCGGTATTTGTATGTAGAGCTGGGCTTCTGCTGACTCCTACTTACATCTCATCTGAGCACTCAGGCTAAAGGTCATTACTCATTTCAAAACTAATTAGTATTTTGAAATGGGATTTATACTGTTAAGTAGATAAAACTTAGTATCTTGGAATAAGCACAAGTTCTCTTAAACCCATGTGAGGGGCTCTTCAGAGAACAGTTTTGCTGATTACTGCAAATTTTGGCATGAAATAGTTTTATTTCTGCATGCCACACTAATACACACCACCTGGTGCACGTAAGAGTTGACCTTTGTGGTTTATAAACAACAATTGCCTGGCATACAAGAGAAAGTTACTATATAGTAAAAAACTTGGAAATAGAAACACACATCCAGAGTTAGACTTTCCTGGATTTCCTCCCATGATCACAATGAAACCCTGTGTGACTATACTACACTTTTGAATTTAAAAACCTATAATAAAAAGGTACTATTAAGTAACTCATTATCTTTCAACCACAGTAACTGTAGTAAAAAGCAAGAACGCTAAAAACTTTAAGGATACTTTACACCGCATAATCAATCATGCTTTTAAAACATTTCTATGTCATATTACTCTTGCATGGCTAGCCATAAGCCGAGGTTCTGATTTCAAGGCCATTATTAAACCTATCAGGTTTGATCTTTAGGAAAGACATCTTCAAAAGATATTGAATGTTTTTGCAAATATGCATCAGAAACAAACTTACAAAACTTGCAAATTCCCTCATTCTGTCATCTGAACTAATAAACCTCTATCAATTACACTCCTAAAACTAAAACAATCTTTTAGCATGTTTAGCATGGCTGCAAATGTGTTTATGTTTCTGTGCAGCAACTCAAATTTTAACATCTTTTTTTTTCCCCCCCAATAACCTAGTATATAGCTAAGAGTGAATTGAAACCTGCCTTGCTGGATTGATTTGCTAGTCTACTGGCAATTTTCTTCCTTTCAGGATCTTTGTCAGTATTTTTTTCTGGTCAGTATTCATTTTTCTTTCACTCATGCAGGACCACTGCTTGATTCATGGTAAGGGAAAAGCATAAGAAAAATCTGCAAGTAATACAAGTATTCATAAATATTCCTCTAAGGAAAGCACTGTAAACAGAATTTCAATAAAAACTCAAATAATTCTGACTTCACCTCCTTTTTCAACATTTAATATAGTTTCTTTTATCCCTGTTCCTGCACACCCAGATCAAGGCAATGCAATGAATACAATTAGGTGAATAAACCATCCCAGTCTACAGCATTGTCCTCCTGCAGTCCATCAGAAAAGTCTCTTGGTAGGGTGGGGCAGGTATTAGCCAGATGAGCTCCCCTTCTGCTCCCAGTCTCAACAGCACTACCCATGCCTGCAGCTTTGGAGAAGGCTGGCTTCACACCGAGGCTGCAGGGGCAGCTTTCCACTCTTGCACACCACAAAGCAAAGCCAAGATCTGAGACAAAACTTGTGGTTTGTTTATCAGAATGGAAACTAGCAAAGTGACACACAACTACGTCAAATATATGCTGCATGGAGTTAATCACTAATCTCTAGAATAATATTTTGTCATTTCATTATCTACTTACACATCATTTAAACAACCTCATTCAACTCTCAGGACAGGCCTTAAGCACCTGGGGGGTGGCTGAATCATTGAACAGCCCCTAATATCCCATCAAGAGAGATGGGGCTCAGAACCGGTTTGATAAGAATATTACTAATTTTAATTTGATTTAGAGCAGGTCCTCGAGGCTCCAGTTAGCACTGCTCTTCACTGCATGGAGCTATGCCAAACTCTTCTATTTTGAGCTCTTCAGGACAGCCTAAGAAAGGACAAGAGGGAAGCACCTTGCTCAAGGTCAGCACTGCAGGATGTCCCATGGTCTGCTGAACCCTCTGACATTCACAGTGCACACCAAGTGTCCCACACACAGCCCCTGTCTCCTCTTCTTCTGATGCCTGTCAACTGATGTTCAGGTAGCACAGAAACTCCAGTTCAGATCCTTGGCAAAGCACTTCAGTGGGCTTAACCTGCAGACAAGAGCCCCTCAGGACTTTCTTTTATCTCTGCTGATGCCCTGACAATCATTATCCTGTCTCTGTCCCTCACAGGAACTCACCGAGAAAGGCATACAACAGCCGGTAGATGTGAAAAGGCAGACAGGAATATTCTACATTTAAGAAAGGGATGTACATAGGTACAAAACAAAAATATGCCCCCCCGCCCAAAAAAAAAAGTACAAAATACATGTAATTAATTAGATTAATTATTTAATTCAGGTTAGATCAGTCTATTTTAAGCAATATATACATTTGCTTTCTTTACACTGCTCCTTTATTCAATTGCACAGTAAGTTTCATTATAGCGGTAAGTGAAAGGGACTGCAGACACAATTTCCATAGTACAAAACCCTAAGGGTATCTAGGTACTGTTTTCATTTAACAGTAGTTTTGTCTGCTCAGATTCATGTAGTATATGCATGTATGGGATTGAACTGTGGTTTCTTCATTATAAAACTCCTCTAGTTCATGTAATCTACACTATCTCTCTTTTTCCCAATAAACTACATCCTATTTTCTTCCTCCTGTGACCTACTGATTCTTTTTTTTAATACTTTTGATACCTGACTCAGAAGCATTCTTCAACTCACATTTTCTACTTGAAACGTAAGTAAGCCTTTGCAACTTGAAACGTGAAAAAGCAAAGTTGTATCTGTCTTTTTATCTGATTTCAGCTCTACCATGCGCCAAAATAAAGCTCCGGTCACTGAAGTTTGAGGCTACTTGCGGATGGAGCCAGCTTTGGTTTATTTCTTCAGCTTGTACTGGCAGTCAGTGCAGAAAAAAAGACTCTCATGACTTTTTGATAACTTTTCATTCGCTTAGAGAATTCATTAGGAAATTAGGACAAATTATAACAAGACAAAAATAATTTTGCCAGGCTTCCCAGGTAAGATGACATCATACTGGAAGAAGAAAACAGTTACTTTCCTTAACAAAGCCTCACAGATTTCAGAGATTTGACAGCACTAACCTCTGTCATGGCAGACTATGACATCATTGGTATTTATTAATACAGAACAGAATATAGGACCTACTAAATCAACAGTCTCCTGGCTACTGCCTAAGTGGAGTTCCTGCCCACAGTGCTATAAAAAGATATATATAAAAAGATTGACTCTGAAAGTCAATGGAAAGTATAAAATGTTCATTGCATCTCAGAAGAAGCAATGCTAAATGACTTAGACACATATGATCCTTTTTTCCTTCCCATTATAAACAGAATTACCTCAGCTGAGAAGCTTGAGGCATGATCTTATTCCATAAAGCCCACTTAAACTGGAAAAATAATTAAATGATAGTGCATTCCTGCTGCAGGCCTTCTTCACTAGGGTAACTGACACTGAATGGGAAAGCTATTATCAGCTTATAGCAAAATATTTTTTTCTGCTTATCTCAACTAGCTTGCTATCTTTCTGGCATATTTCTTTTCACTGTTCCGCATGGTGAAGTTTCTCCTCTAGAGGAAAGTAAAACTTTTGTATAGTAAAGGCTCTAATTTGGTAGCTCCATTAATATATTAATATAGAATTTTATAGAATGTATGTTATACATCTAGGCAGATACATACCAAAGAAACCCATGCCAAAATGAGACATTCAGAAGTTCTTACTTCTGTAAAAAAAAGTCCCAGTAAACATTCTCCCAAGCAAATACTTGTTTTTTCTGCTGTGCCTGTAGGGACAACACAGCCTGGAAGGCAAAATTATGTATCAGAACAGAGAACCAGCATCAGCAAACTCACCCAGATGCAGTTCATCAGTATATCTGTATCTTCACCGGGTACATTGAAGGGTGAAGCAGTCCCTCTGCTGTGACATTGCCTTTAATCATTGGGAAAGAGTCCAGCAAAGACTAGACTCCCCTGTGTTACTGAGAAAATACTGACAGGAGAAACCCTGAACTACTTCCACTAATCAGAAGCCAGTAGGTTTGAAGGTAAATAAAACTCACAACTAGTCGTATGTATTGAGGAGAAAATACTATGTTTTGGGGCTCACAAATATGGAGAATAGAGTATTCAAAGGAGGAAGCAACATGCTTTTCTTGCTTATCCACCACATTCTCAACCACTTTGGCAATAAAGGGAGAACACGTTCTGAAAGATCCAATAATTGAGGTTCACTTTGCTTGCTCTTTGCTTGCCTTGTATCTTAAGAAGCTGATCTGTAAGCTAATAAAATCACACCAAGAAAGTTCTGCTGTCCTTTTTTCTCTTTACTTCTGTAGAAATTAACAGTAACTTTAAGCACCCTTAGAAAACCAGTGTAAATGTAATACAGAGCAAATCAATATGTAGGTGTGCAAACATAACTTAAAATTACACTGGGTTTAGTCTAAAACCAGCTGGTTTTGCTAAGCTTTGTCTACTTAGACTAAAGAGTGATCATAAATGTTTCATTAAAAAGTCTGCCAATCATTATAGCCTGGCCTGATATCCAAGTAGAAAGTAACACTAATGTCTATTTCAACAAACACTTAAAAGTTTTAGTTCAAATTATGTCTGATGGTACAACAGATATTTCATGGTTTCTTCCAGTCCCACTGCATTTATCAGTGAAATGGCACAACCAGAATTTACATCTTAGAATCCAAGGAGGACACAACAGCACTAACAACCCAATAAGTACTGAGGCACATTCACTCCTGTCCTATAGTATTCAAATTTATGATACTGTCAAGTCTGTATTGTCAGTTTAAATTCTATGTTTTACATTATCAATTTGTAGCAACACTTCCCTTCTTCCCCAGGCAATTTGTCACTGATTATTACTTACTGTTAGATTTTACAGTAATGGTTCCCCCTTGAATAAAATAAAAATCTCTACTACTTGTCAATCTTTTGATCTCTTCGCTTTTCAAAATTAGCACAGGTTTTATTTGTCTTAGTCTCCAGAAAATAATTTGCAGTACAAAACAGACAGAAAAGGAATATGAAACAAATAATCTTCCTCTATGAACTTACCCAAATACATGAATGTAATTGAACTCACACAGCAGAATTCCTTCTACTTGTTTTACTTACATTGTAGGAAAGCACCTTACACTGTAGAAAAGCACTTTACTCCATGAAGTAAGTTCAGCTTATAAAGCAAGTGTGACAATTACAAACTCTAAGATGCACAAATACATGTGCCAGGGTCCTGTAACTATAGGAAATAGCCTACCTGTTTGTTACAGGTACACAAACACCGACCATTCAAGAAAAAGAATGCCTTTCAAGCATTGCTGCAGCCTACCATTTTAGAGCATGAACATCTATTAAAATCTCAATAGCAAAATATAATAGCAAATATAGGATGTCAAAACTGCCTTCAATCATATTCATACAAACCTGGATGACCCTGCACACAAGATCTAAAGCATTTATAAAATAAACTTTACCTTTAACATTCTCTCCAAATCCCATAGAGGCAGAAACTGAACTGTCTGTTTCTGTTTTGCTACTTGTTTTCTCTTTCATCACATCATCATCACTTGAAACATCATCAGAATTCATCTTCTTTTTCTTTTTTTTATGTCGAGGAGGGAGCTTTTTCGGAAAGGTAAACATGGGAAATATCACAAGGAGCATAGCAATGGCACAAAGGAGAAATCCACTCCACCTAATGCCAGGAAAACAGGAATGGAAACAAAAGCAAACACATTAAATGAAACAAAAAAAAAATCTAAGTTACTGTTAGAGGCTGCACTGGCTGGAAAGACACATTTGCAAAATATGAAAAACTGACACTGAAAGTAAAGAACTGGAGTAGGGGAGAACCTTCACTACACTAAAATCCTTTATCAGAAGATGTTTCTGTTGGCTTATTTACTTTAAGGTATTTATCTAGAACCCACCAAATTTTATTAAATAGTGTCAGCTTTAAGTTAAATTTTCAGTTTTGATAATTTTTCAGTACCAAGTGCTGAGAATTAGATATTCACTTTGACTTAGCCTTTCACAGATAATTCCCAGTAAAGCAATGTATTATTTCTCTGGAGAACACAGAAAAAGCTATCAATGTCTTAAGAAAACAAAAATGTCATGATAGATACATCAGGGCTAAATCTGTTCTGCTTTCCAGTGCCTACCTCTCACTGCCCTGACTGTCCAATTCTCCTCCCTTCACTACTGAAGAGCTCCCAAAGCCTGAACGTGAACAAGTAATATGCTATAATTCATGCCAGGGTTTATGCCTAAAACTCTGTTCTGTGACTGCAACCTGAAATAGCCTTCACAAAGAATTTCTTCTTCTTTCTCTCTGTCTTTTAAATATGGGATATAAAAACAACTCTGAAATGATCCCTTGGCTCTCAGGGAATGACCTGGGACATACCCAGAGAAGGGACAACGTGTGGGATGCTGAACAGAGCTCTTTAGCTGCATACAGTTGTCCTCCCTGCAGCCAAAAAGCTTCATGGGCTTCACCACAGCACTTCAGATGGGCTAAAGGGTTGCACTAGAAAGTTCTATAGAGTTAACTCGAGTCAGCAGCCAGAACACTGATATCAGAGTGTCAGATAACATCATTTCTCCTCCGCATTCTAACAGTGAGAGACTTAGGGAAACATGACCTCACATAGCTGGTTCCATAAAGAAGGACAATCTCAGAATTCACCCACAAAGTTCTTCTTACATACTGGAAGCGCAGTTTTCACTACAGACTCATCTCATTGCACCAGGCTTACATGGCAAGGTTTTGGTAGCACGGTGGGGACCGCAGGAGTTCTGTGAGAAGACATCATGAGCTGTCCCATGCTGGACAGATACAGCTCCAGCCAGTTTTCACACAGATCCATCACTACCCAATGCTGAGTCTATCAGAATGGTTGTGGCACCTTGGTGTTCACTTATTTAAGAGAGGGGGGAAAAAAAACACTGCACAGCAAGTGTGTGAAGGGAGTGAGAAAATACAAAAGACACAGCCCTGCAGACCTAAGGTGAGAGAAGGGGAGAAGGGGGGTCCAGGTGCAGACATTCACCTGCAATCCCAGGAAAAGGCCACGATATTCACCTCCAGACTGTGGGGAACCCACGCTGGAGCAGGCTCGAGCAAGAATTGTGGCCTGTGGAGAGGAGCCCCCACAGGAGCAGGTTTTCAGGCAAGACATGTCACCCATGGAGGATGCTGCACGCTGGAGCACTCTGTTCCTGAAGGACTGCACCCAATGGAAAGGACTTGTGCTAGACTAGTTAATAAAAGACTGTCTGAAGCAGATAAGGAGCAACAGAGACAAGGTGTTACACAATCCACTTTCCACAGCACACTGCATCACTCCAGTGGAGGATGTAGAAGAGTCAGGAGCAAAGCTCAGCTTTGAGAAAAGGAAGGAGTGGGTAGGAGGTGCTTGTAGGTTTCATTTTAATTCTTTCTATCCCACTCTGTTATTAATTGGTGATAAATTAATTTCCCTAAGTCAAGTCTGCTTGGCCCATGATAGTAATTAAAGAGGGTTTTCCCTGTCATTATCTCATTCTATGAGCTTTCCATTTTATTTTCTCCCTGTTCTGCTGAGGAAGGGGAGTGAGACAGCAGCTTGGTGGGCACCTGGCAGTCAGCCAAAGCCAACCCACCACACAAATCTATGCTAGTATTTGGAAGTTCCAGAGAAGTCAATCACACTGCTATCATATCCAACCATGACAATGACAACTTTTTCATTCCAAATCGAATTTCCAGAATCGTGGTGCATTGACCTTGGCGGGATGCCATGTGCCCACCAAAGCCATTCTTATCACTCCCCATCCTCTGCAGGACAGGGGAGAGAAAATATAATGAAAGGTTCCCACTAGCTGCAGGGGAATCTCTGCTCTGACACCTGGAGCACCTCTACCACCATCTCCTCTTTCCATTACATTGGGGTCTGCAGAGCTATTTCTATTGCATGTTCATTCCACTCTCTTCTGACTGCTGCTGGTGTTGCACGTCTTTTTGTTTCCTGCCTCTTAAATATGTTATCCCAAAGGTGCTACCACCACCACTGATGGTCTCAATCTTGGCCAGCCTCCTCTTGGAGCTGGCTGACATTGATTCTCTCAGGCAGAGGTGAAGCTTCCAGCAGCTTCTCACAGAAGCCACCCCTGTAGCCTTCCCACTACCAAAACCTTGCCATGTAAACCCAATACAAGAACAATTTTTACATATTTTTGTACTACCATTACACTATTAATTATATATTTGTTCAAACTTTAGAACATTTTAAATTCTGAGCAGACAGGATTACTTGCACAAGAAAGAAAAAGCATTTGGCCTCCTACTTGTCTGCAAAGATATTGCAAACTTTATTTTTCAATGAAGACAAATTCATATGCAATGCTTTGTATGGTAGATGATTATACATAGGCAAACAACAAATAAACAGCCATGTGTAACACTCTTTTTATTAGAAGCTTACAGGAAGCTTTTGCAAGGCAAATATAAGTGACTGAAAGTTTTGACTAATTTTGATATTATGTAAACAGAAAATCCTCTATTCATTCATTTTAGCTGATAACATACATGGATTAGAAAGCAGACTTTTAGGAGGATTAGTCAGCACTGTCAGACAGAATAAATCCGTAGTCTGTATAAAAATGTAGTAACATCCCTTTCAGGATCTCAAAGGCAGAAGCTGCAAAGGCACTGATCAAAGAAACAATCTGTGGCAATAATATGCAGAAATCTGCAACCACCCACTCAGGAGGAAACAGCAAAGGAGACAGGGCCTGTAATGTAGCACAAGATGAAATTCAAATCCAAAGGGACCGTTATGACAGCATACCAAATGTTGGAGATGTCACAAATGCAGCACTGGATGCAATTATCTCACCATCTACACTTCACAACTTCCAGGAGAAATATCAAACAATTGGAAAACAGACAAAAGACGGTATCAAAAATAATAAGGACACCTACAGTGGGAAATTGAGAGGAGCTATATTAATTTAAAAAGCCCTTGATTTTCTGTCTTCTAAAGTCAAAGGAAATATGCAGAAGAATACCTCAAAGGCATCCGCACAAGCCCTAGGACCTCAAATAAAGCAATTAAAGCTAAGGAAAGACCCGACAATGCTGAAGGAATTCTTTTAAACTTCTTGTGTGGAATGTTGGTGAAAGACTATATAGGAAGATCCAAGTATTAAACAGATTCTGAACTAGGAAAACACTCAGAAAAGCGTCAGCAAAAGAAAATTTGATTCAAAGCACCTGACAGACTGCCAAGGGCTACTCCACAACTAATGAGGTCCCTATATAGCATATTAACAGTTTTCAAAGACAACAACATGATGAATGATTTCTAACAGATATCCCTACAGTTACCAAATCTGAATAAAAAACAGTTTCAGACATTTGATGGGTTGGCATAGACAGCTGGCTTGCAATTTAGCCCAGAGCACCTACAGAAACCCCAGATACGCAAAACCTAGGAACAGAAATCCAAGTCCTGTGAAACTCAAGGAATAATCAGATGAGAAATAATCCCGAAAAACAACCATTTTACTTTACCATGTTGCACGAGAGATAAACCAAATTACATGTCCTGCGATATACCTCCTAGAAAGGAACAGCTTAAAGAAAAAAAATAGGCTATACTGCTTTTATTTTAGCCATATATCATAGTTGCTACACTCACTATTCTGTCTGTAAGCACTGCCTCCTCTAACAATGGAAATTGTTAAATTGGGTGCCATGATAAGTCACATTAGGAACCTTAAAGCTATAATAAAGAAAAGATAGGAATCAAAGATACTAATTTGCTTCAAAGGGAACAAGACTCAGAAATCTCATATATGACTTCCCATTAAATTATCTCAATTGAACAATACTTTTAAAGTGTGTCAGCTGAAGTAAGTGTTGGGTACTCTTACATTTCAAATTGTTAGATTGCATAAATAAAAATAAACTTGACTACACAGCACTTCTCTGCAAGGAGAAAATGTCACAGTCCCAGAAAATACATTTCAGTGGAATGAAATGTACACTTCCAGAATTCTCTGCAACCAGGCAGTTGGTGAGTAGCAGGGGACAAAGGTTTAACCCTCACACCACAGGAGTCTTGTCTTTTTTTAATGGGTAGACATAGCTTCAGAAAGAGAAAAGAGAATGAGACAAATGCTATGAATGCCACTAAACTCTTAGGAGAGGCCACCACAGATTGTGCAACAAATTACCAGAGACCTGATGGCAGTTGATACTCCTCAGAAATTTAAGAGAGAAAGAACTGACATAGTCAAAAATGAAAGAGAAATAAAAAGACCTGAAATACCCTTCAAGGAAAGCCAGAACCTATAGATTTAATCACCAAGATAAAAAAAGAAAACTTTGAATGATTTTTACTGACTTTGTTGCTTTGGCCATTTTACTTTTGCTGAAGTTGCTTGAGTTAAAACTCAGTTATATCAGTGGTTGTGTTATAGATAAAGTCAAAAGTTTATCCCACATTCATACAGCCCCACTGATTCCAATTAACAAATCTATTTATAGGCCTGTTTGCAATTTCTGTCAAAAAGTACTGATCAGATGCTGATTACCAGTCCTGACATGTCATTAAAAACACATGAAGTATCAGAATTTTACAAAGAATGTATAATATTTTGCTTTGATTTCAAATCTTTTATACTAGAATAGTCCAAATTTTGACATTGCTGTACACTCACAGATCTTTTCAGTGAGATAAGTCAGTAGATAAATCAGAGCAGTTGTTAACCCCAGCAGAGCTGTTAACCCCGGAGCTGCACTCAGCTTTGCCTTTCTCTTGCTGAAAATTCCACAAAACACTGCAGCATTCTCTTGGACTAAGTAAGACCAATAAAGCAGGACTAAATCCTTGAAGGTTTAAGAAGAATCCAAAGAGAGAATTTTTCATATCAAACTGTCAGGAAAGATCACTGCAGAATAAACAGCAAGACATACAGACTGACTGCAATGGCGTAATGAGGAACACTAACCCAGGGCACAAGAACTGACAATGCACCTTACACCTACAAAGCAGAGGTCTCTTCCTGGGATAATGAACTTCAGGTTTTTTCTGGGATTGTATGAAAACTTCAAGGCAGACTTACAATTTATCTGAGAAAAGACAGTTAAAGCCTCCTCCAGACCTGCTTCCTCAAAGACACATTTCCAAGGATGCCACATCTCAAAGGCTGCCTGAAGATAACAGCTAACAATCAGAGCTGCTACATCTCAGTGCTGCTGGAAGCCAACTCCTTATTGGAGAATAATGTGATGGTTTATAGCATCTGCTGCCTAAACACAAGCCATCACTCTAAGAAACAAAGACTGGAAGAGGCATGTTCTGACCCCATCCTATCTCCTTCACCTGGAATAGTAACAGTAAAGTCTAGTGTTTCTCATCTGGGCAGCAGACTTCAGTGTTTGATGCTGCCTCTGGAAAACCAAAGAAGAGATTAATCCAGCTTCCAGTAGAAAGGGGTCAGTTCTGGGCAGCAGAGATCATCCATGGCCTCCTGCAACACCAATACCCCACCCTGCCATCCTTGTGATGAGCACTGTCAGCCAGTGCCCACTGTGCTCAGGGACAGTCCTGAACAGCCAAATATATGGGGCTTTCCATGCACTGCTCCTGTGCACTCTCGTGGCGAACTTTTCCTCTCTGTCAGAGGCTAGTGTGTAGAAATCAATACAAACACCATCTTCCTTGGCCTCCTTCTACAACCTTAAACAAGTCCTCAAGGGATAAAATCTTCCAACCTGTCTTAATTCCCTACTGGCAACTGAGAGAATAGTTTTGAAAAATGCTTGATCCTTACCAGTTTCCAATGAATCGGGGATCACTCTGGTCAATGTACACAGTTGTCCTAGGATCAACATAGAAACCAATAAGAAGTCCTCCTAATAAGTATCCAGCTGCAGGTCCAAGTGCTCCCATTACGTACATGATGGCTGAGGAAATAAAAAGTCAGAGTCATACACAAATAAAATTAATGTTTCATTATTTATTTACATACAAAATCACAAAGTAAATGATGCTTCTTTAAACAAGAAGTTCTGCACCCTAAAACTTTTAGAGACCTTTTTTGCAACCAAGGCAGCAACTTCTGACTAAGTCACATACATATTAGTAAGAAGATTACTGCCTTCTGCACATTTTCAGTCAAATTAAGCAAGTATACACTATTTTGGTATTCTGGATGGAAAGCATACTTGACTTGCATAAAATTTTTTCCTATTTGGTAACACTTCATTTAAATAAAATCAAAATTATTTAACATATAAATTTCTTAAAAGTCTAACTAATGGTAGGGAAACAGAAAAGCAGAAAAGCGAAGAATAAAAATTGTAATCGAAGAGCAAAATACAACATTCTAATTTAGTTACCATCAGTCTAATACTGTCTATAAAAGAATGGTCCATTTTAAGAAATCGAATGTTCCTATTTCAGAGACTGAGAACACATGTTCAAAAAGAAAGTCCTATTTAACTAACTTGTTACCTTTCTATGGTAAGGTCACCCACCCAGTGGATGAACAAAAGGTGATGGATGTGGTTTTTCTGCATTCTAGTAATGCTTTTGATACTGTCCCTCACAGCATCCTTCAGGACAATTTGTCCAGCTGTGGGATGAGTGGCTGCAGGCTGTGCTGGGTGAAGAACTGACTGAATGGCAAAGCTCAAAGGGGGCAACTGGTCACCAGTGGTGCTCCCTGGGGGGTCAATTCTAGGGCCAGTTCTGTTCAATACATTTACCAACAACCTGAAGGCAGGAGTTGAATCCATCATTAGCACATTTGCTGATGAGGAGCAGCTGGGAGGTGCTGCTGACTCTTTGGAGGGACAAGAGGCCTTGCAGAGGGATCTACACAGACTGGAGCATTGGACAGTGATTAATGGCATGAAGTTTAACAAGTTGAAATACCAGATTCTGCAGCTGGGATGGACTAATCAGGCACTGATTAGTGTAAGTATAAAGTGGGAGAGGAGTGGCTGGAGAGCCTCTCTGCAGAAAGGGATCTGGGGGTGCTGGCTGGCAGCAGGCACAGCAAGAATCAGCAGTGTGTCCTGGAAGCCAACAGGGCAAACTCCATCCTGGGCTGCATCAAATACAGAATCCCCAGCTGCTCAAGAAATGTGATTATTCCAATGTGTTCAGCACTAGTGCAGCCTCACCTGGAGCACTGTGTGCAGTTCTGGGCACCACAATTTAAAGATGTGAAGCTCCTTGAATGGGTCCAGATAAGTGCAACAAAGCTGGTGAGAGGGCTGGAAGAAATGACCTATGAGGAGCAGCTAAGGACTTGAGGCTTCTCTAGTTTGGAGAAAAGGAGGCTGAGGAGCAACCTCATTGCTCTACAGCTTCCTGAGGAGGGGATCTTTACTCACTGAATCTTTTCTCTCTCATAGCCAGTGACAGGACATACAGCAATAGTTCAAAGCTTCACCAGGGGAGGTTTACATTGAACCTTAGGAAGCATTTCTTTATGGAGAGGGAGGTCAAACACTCGTGAAGGTTTCCTATGGAGGTGCCAGACTTATCAGTGTGTTTAAGAGGCATTTGGACAATGCCCTTATTAACAGATTTTAGTTTCTAATCAGCCCCGAAGTAGTCAAGCATTTGGCTGAGATGAGTGCTCTAGATCCCTTCCAACTGAAATGCTCTGTTTTATTCCATTCTATTCTATTCCCCTACAATATCTCTTTCCTTCCTTAATATATCCTGCAGTGCCCACTCCTTTTAAGATGCTTCTGCCCGGCTTCCCATACGGTCTGCCTGTAAGTATAGATGGCAAGGGGGTAGAAGGGTTGGTCTGCTGTCCACTCACATATCTTGTACCACTGAAACCGAGGCTCCAGCACAGCAACAGTTGCTCAGCTGCTGTAGATCCTCTAGCAGCACATGAAAGAACTGATTATCTAATTCTCTGTGATTCTCTTTCTAAGTCCAGATGGTTACTGCACTAGTCCCTGCCCACAACAGGAGTACGCAGACTCCATCCTTTTTGGTCCCATCCTCAATCAGACATGCTGAATCCTAGACTGCAGCAGCTGAAGAAGCATAACTGAGTTGTAACAGCTTGGGTTTCCATGTTACCTGCTACAGTAAATGATGTCTCACAGATAAAATAAGCAAAACAAAATCATTAAATCTACCTGATTAAACCAAAATAACTTGAACATTTCCATCTTACATTTTGAAATAAGAGAATGAAGAAAAAGAGCATTCACACAAGTAAAAAGAGAGCCTTATTGCAGCAAAAAAAAAAAAATCACAGAAGCTACTACAAAAGGTAAAATTGCCTAAACTAAAAAATGCTGCCAGACCACACTGAAAAAACTGATTACACTGTTTTATCACTTTTAAGTCATTTTCTTTGTAAACACATCTTTGGTTTTTATGAAACTGCAATTTTGAATAAAAAGATTTTGCTGAAGTCCTTTTCACATAATGGTTTTCAGAACTGTGTTCACTATTTAAATTTATTCCAGCCATGTTCCCTACTGAATTGATTGTAAACAATTCTCTGTATGCCTAAAATGCTCCATCAGACATTGAAACTCTGCTCCTTAGCAGCAAGTGGTTAGATAAATCCCACAGTAACTGCTATTTGCAAAATTCATGTCACGAGGAAGAAAAAAACCAACAACAAACAGAAAATTATCTTCACACTCCCACAACCAATAATAAATTTTGTTCTACAAACGTTTGCTTGGAAAATTGATTCACACAACTACAGCCAACTCAGATCTCTAAAATCTTTAGAGAGGAAACACAAAGGGAGTAAAAGACTGACCTAATCCATTCACTTCAGTATTCAGAAAAAATACTTATACTGCATTAATTCAGCTTTAGTTCCACCACTAAAAGCAGCAACTGCTTAGGAATCAAAACACTACCCAAAAAGTGTATTTTGTACACCTGGAAACTTCAGAGGGTTTTCCTTGTAAGTAGAAACATTGCACAATAAAGATAAAAGTAACACTGTACAATGTTCTCCTTTAGAGGAAAAAATCCTGTCAACAGTTTCAGGAGTATTTTAAAATTACTATATGCTCAGGCTTCAAGATGTACTTGTTTTTAATATAACTTACAGGCAAAATGTCACTTTCTGAGTCTTTCAGAAAACACAGAGCCTCCATGTTCCTGGTCAATGGCAGGAGGAAGCATCAGCAGGTAAGTTCTTGAAATTGCGATTTTAAGATACATTGCAGCATCTTTTTCAGCATCTTATAATGGTCATTATCAGAAATTGGACAACTAGTGCAAGAAACTGATTTAGACTTATAAATGGGACTACACATAAAGCATTGCAAGCATAACATTTCAGTGTTTCAAAATTAGGTACCTGAAAGAATCTGCCCCAAACTTTCAAACCTTGCCGTGGAAGTGAAGGGCAAACCAGCTCCATAAGTCACCCTGGCAGGCCACTCAAGGGTCCTAGACCCTTGAAATTCTGGTCACAGCCCTCACAGCTATATTCAAGAATAAAGACGTTTTTGATTCCCAAGTAGGCCACCAGGATTACTGGATGATATAGAAACTAAACTGGAAAGAGATTCAATAAGGATGTCATCAAAATTGTACCTGCTTCACAAATAAAAAATCCTATGGGAACAGTTTGAGACTTTTTTCCACTTGAAACACTAGAAGGTCTCCACTTTTTGGCTGAAAAAGGTTCAAAAACATGTAGATGATGTATAAGAACCTTCCTTTCAGCCTTCTGCCAGGGATTTCAGCTAACTCTTTCTGGTCCTCCCTCTTCAGGCCATGATCTGGGATCTTGATTTAGGGAGTTGCACAGATGTAACAGCCAATACCTTTCAATGGAAGTGACAAACATTTCCACCCCTATCAGGGGGCATGCTGGAGTACTGTGATGCTGACGCAGGGCACACAGTATCCAGTATAATTTTTAAGGAAATCTTAAGGAAATCCAGCATTTCTCTTATAACTTCATAGCCATAAGCTTGACTGGTGCTTAGATTTGCAAGTCGCCTGACTATTTCTAAGTCACAAAAAGCTATGCTGTGAAATTGCAGTAATATGTCCTTTCTGATGATAAAACAGAGGTGATGTACATTCCATGAGTTAGAAGTTCTACTCCAAATCATAAATCATCCTCAACAGATAAAAGGAGGAAACTATTGTTTGTATAGACATATGGGCAACAACATCAATCTGAATCTCTTTTGATTGGGTTGCAGTGGAATGCAGGATTGCACCCCTCTGAGTTCCTGCACTAGCCACACACGTTCAATGCTGACAAGTCATATCACAATTCTGTGGCAACATGGGAACCCTGTTCTATGTGAACTCTTTAGGAAAGCACATCTGCAGGTCACCTACTGCTAGCCAACTTCACAGAACCACAGAATATTCTGGGCTGGAAGCTACCCACATTCCTAAGTGAATGGCCCACACAGAGATTAAATCCATGACTTTGGCATTAACAGTACCATGCTCTAACCAACTGAGCTGATCTCAGGGTTGACTTAGAGCCATCTGAGAACTACTCATGACAGTCAACACAACCAGCTCAAACTGGACCTGGCAAAAGCTTTTCCCTAGAAGTCTGTTGTAGCTTGCTGCTGCTGCTGTCATGTAGGATCTTAAGTCTTCAGAGGAAAGCACAGGTTGTTTTACTAAAATTACACAGCCTTTAAGCAAGGCAATTTCAAAGACCAAAGACCTTGTGGATTCTTTAAAGTCTCCCTCTTCTCCAAAGATCTTAATGTTGTGGTTAAGAGTTTTCATTACCAAGCGTATCTCTTCCTCTGGGTGTACGTTCTCTTTACTGATGAGGGATGGCCTTTCCCAGCCATCCCAAATCTGGTCTTTCAGATCATAGCTCTACCTCTGACACAGACTGTAGAAATATAAAATATCTTGGTTCAGAGAGAGTTAGTTAAGTGCCCATTTTCACCCAAGATATCCAGCCACAGTAATTTTAATTCCTTGAAGCTTTGTACTGGAGGAGCTTCACTGCCTCATTGAGTATGTCCTCAGCATGGCATATCTCAGGCTCTACAACACACTAGCAAGGTGGTCTAGGTTTCAAAACTGCAGCTGGCTGTGGCTAGCCAGGCTTAGCCATAAACTGTCATCACAGCTAAGATGCTGGATGGAAGAAAAAAGGGGAGTCAGAGAATTAGTAACCTAATTTCATAAGGAATTTACCTATCCATGTGAAATAAGATTAAACAATGTCATTCTTCACCACTAAGTTATCCTGGGACATGTTGCAACGGATGCTGCCTTTCTGACAACATTTGACAAAATTATTATATTGTCAATTGCTTTATTCATAAGAGATTCTTCTTCAACAGGAGAAAGCTTCACATACAGCCTATTGCAGCACAATCTTTTTGACTACGATAAGATGAGCTGAATCCTCTAGGGATCTGAAAATCTGTGTTCACACCAAGTGCATGAAAAATCTTTGTTACCAAAGATTTTTTTTTTAATCTACCTACACTACCAAATTTAATGCGACAGAGGTGATAAAAATATTTTTCCTCTTCTAATCACACCAAAAGACATCTTCAGTAGGCTCTGTATATGGGAATATACAACATATGTCCCTGTGGCACCTTCAACTGTATATATGAACCCTCTGACTGTGCCTCTTTATATTAGGCAAGCCAGTACCAGTTAAAGTCACAAGTCACATATTGTGCCTAAGATGAACAGAAACTACACATTAGTGAGCTACAACAGGTTGGCTTCTGGGCTGTAAAAAATATACTTTGGTTAAAAAAGTGAAAACAAAGGCATATATTGCTCAGCCCCTGTCATCTCCTCTGTGTGCACACACGTCACCACACAGAGTTTATCACGGGAGGAGGAGGAACATTTCTGAAAGACCACATTGTCCAAATCTTGGCAGCATATCACCATAGTTCAACTGTTCATTTCATACATGTGTAAGACAAGCAAAATTTGACCTTTATTCTATTTTCAATGGAAGTTTAGAATTTGCAAAATTCTACAAAAGCTGTAGGATGTATTCTGAAGGTATATTTTATATACGTGTACAAGTATGTATATGAATATTTGCTATTGTCAAAATAGTAGAGCAATTTTAATAGATTTTCCAGGACGCTTTTTAATGGTATAGAATTATAATCCTTTTATATCTGTAGATTTCAAATTTTTACTCCAAAATCTTAAATGCCTTAGCATGAGGGTATTGATTGGAAAACAGAGATATAAAAGACAATTGATCCCCTATAGTCATGAAGCAGAGTAGTAAGCCCAGAAGTGTAATATACTTAATTGAAGCAATAATTCAGTGTCTTATAGGCTGAACAACACTCTCATGAAAGAACAGCACAAAGAAGAATAAAAACACCAGAAAGAAAGCATTCATGTGAATTTGCAAGGAAAGCCCTGTGTTTACAGATTACTTGTTTACAATCTGAGGACTGAGTTTAACAGAAATGCAAGATGAACTTTACATAATCTTGAATATTTATTTATGTGTCAAAAAATTTAAAGGGCTATAGGTTAAAAAAAATAGTTGCAGGGTTACCACCTGGGATTTTGCAAGCAAGAGAAGCACCACCAAGCTATGGTACCATGGTATCCTCTCCAGTGCTACCAGCAGACATTTTCTTGGAAAGCTGTACTATGCTGTTACTGGAGAATGAGCAGCACTGTTATTTCGCTAGGGTATAGAGCAGGTTCTGATTTCTACACAAAGCTGACAGGCACAGGTTTCAAAAGGGAACAAGTCCCAGCTGTCCCCTGTTCCTCTCATGTCATAGCACTATGATAGGAAGGATCATGCATAAAGGAGCTTTCAAAGAAAGACTGCTCTCATTCATAAAGGCACATTTACCTCATTCTGTCTAATTTCACCACACAGAAGCTACCTCAAAAACATAAGGTTTCACCATTCTTTTGAGCCTGAGGACACAAAACAGAGTTGTGAGCAGAAGCCAGGCAGACTTCTCAAAAGCTTTAAAGTCAGGAAACCAGTTCACTTCCTTCTTTTCATCACGAATGCACAATCAAACATATCTATACATGCTTTAGGATTTTTCCTTTAATGTGGTTATTTGCTCCAAAACAATGCTTTGAGCATTACTGCAGTTCAGATAATAATGTCCAGTTCACATCTTTAAATCACTTCCTTTCAAAACATATTAGCGTTACCATGACTTTAAAAGTCTCTTAGATCCCGTGTTCCACTCAAAACAATAAACAGAGCAACAAAACTACTTCAGTTGCCTCTCTTGATCTTTGTATAGAATATGTTTGTCACTATTTTGACAAGCAGATTCCACAGACCTGGAAGAAAAATTAAACATAATTAAAGCATCATTTTACATGCCTACTATGGAAAAGAAAATTAATGGTCCAGCTTACCACTCCATTAAAAAAATGCTGGAAGTTATATTAAATAAAATACATTTCAATTTTATTTAAGTGACTTGCCAACACCAGATGAAAAGTGTCAGATTTTTACTTTCCTCTTTCAGCTTTGTAACTAAGATAAAATTTGTATTAAAACAGGTACCATTCCCTGATTTAAAAAGCTGCACTGCTTCATGCTTTGTATTAATAATTCATGGTTCATGTTCTAAAATATTATAGTCATTTTCATTGGATCTAATTCTACAATATCCATAAAAACCCAGGAAAGACAGCCCAAAGAAAACAAGCTAAAATGGGCTGTCTGTCCCAAACTGTACTTCTTGTACACAGTGTCACTGCAATGCTGCTCCAAGTCACTGCTATGCTGTAGAGCCACAGTCCCTACAAAGCAATTCAACTTTCAAAATTTCACAGATTCAGTACTTGTCTTTTGGTTACACTACCAGGTGTGTGCATCCAATCAAAAAATCCAAAAACACTGAAAATACCAAAGACAAAAAGCTTATACTTGTATCATGGTATTTCAGCTTTATAGATACTTGGCTAAAGAAATTACTGCCCCAAGGAAAACCACTCCAGTGCTTAAAATGAGAGTCTTTATTTCTTTATTCCTAAAATCTGAGAACTGTGGAAGTAGAAATCCCAGGGGCAACTGGAGACTGTCCTATTCTTTAGAGACAACTGTTTTTCTTGGAACACACAAATATTACTTGGGGGTTTTCATCAAAATCTGTCTTTTCTCTCTTTATATTCACCTATAAATAAACATTTCCTGATAACATTACCAAGAATGACTTGCAGTTAGCAAGTAAATGTGAAAAAGATGCATCTGTTGAAAAATATTAGTGAAAATGGCTGCAATTTCTGTACACTCAGTGTGGTTAACTGAATTAGACACATGCACAAAGAAATTTTTAGATTGGAAAATTAAGCAAATCAGGTTTTATCAGCTTTATAAATTCTTAAACCAACCTCTAACACAAGAATCTTCTGGAGATGCTGGCATTCCAAAAGCACATACAACTAACTTTAAGGATATGGATAGTCGCCATTGATGTAAATTGTTTGCATGACCAAAGATAAAACGCATCTATACTTGCATAATTGGAACCTAAACTGAAAACAAAGACGTTCTGATATTCTTTCCATTAAGTCAAAGGCATTGGTAACCTAAATAAATGTTTGGGATTTTTTTAAAATAGAAGTGTCAACAACTGCTTAAAAGCGTGAGTAACAGTGATCTCTCTTAAAACTTCTAATTGTTTTTTCCATACATAGGAAATTTTGATATGGAAAAGTACTGTTACTGAAATTTAGATCTCAGACAGATGCACACACTATTTGTGCTGAACAGAGTCAGAGTCTGAAGAGATGCACCAGAAGGCACAGCTCTGCTCTTGGCTGTTAACTTTCTGGAAATCAGCTCTCAAAAATGCTCCACCACATCATCAAGTTTTTTAAGTATATGTTGGTATGTTGCATTACAACACAAGGTAACATATCCCAAGTATTTGACTAGGGATGAATTCCCAAAGTGTGAGTTTTCAAAAGTGCATGTTTCTTAAATATGTTTTCTTTTCTGAATAGTAAGGCAACTGGACAGAGACGTTGACCATTTGTATTAACACTACCAAGTGACTCCTTGGTCCCTTCTGAATTCCTGATCTGTCACAGCATCCCAGAATTCTGATTACACAAAAGAATAAAACAATGAAATGTCATAGAAGTTGTGTCCATTTCCAGACAGAAAATTATCTACTGAATATAACTATTATTAACGCAATCATAAGCAAGCTACTACTCCAAATTATTTTTAAAACCTTTAACTAATAACTGGTTAGATAATTTTACTGTATCATTTCCCATTAATTCAAACACTGGGAGCTAAATCCACAGTAGAGAATTTAACACTGACATTAAGAGTATTCTTGAAGCCAGTGTGACTTCTCTCTTGAAGCAGGCAGGATTTGGTACTTCGGCACTAATACTCAGTGGTGTTCCTACTAAAAGGACATTGAAGCTGTTGGCTGTCTTTAAGATAGTGAAACAGCCTCTTGACTCGCTGGCATTCTTTCCACAAGGTCATGTCAAATGGGAATATCTAATCTCTGCCTTTTCATTGTTTGGCTTTGGGGTTTTTTTAATGGTTTGGCAGTTGAGGCTACATACACACGTTTAATTTTCACTGGGGATTATCCCCAGGCACGTGCTTATAGACTCTGTTGATCTCAGCTTCTTAAAACTGATTTTCATGTCCTTAGCATTACTTCTAACTATACCAGAATGGCCAGGGTTGTTCACTCACGTGTCATCCCCTTTTCTGCAGGCTGTCATAACTGAGAAATATCAAACTGTGAAAGCTGAGATTTGGCCTTCAAGCAGACTTCAATAGGTAGATCCGAAATAAGAAAATGGAAAAAAAGAAAGAGATCAAATTTAAAATCACAGCTGTAAAGGCTCATAGCTACAAGACCAGCAGAACCCAGCCAAGAAGAGTATTTCAGAGTTTTTGCATTATGATTTATTTTTAATTTGTTTTACATCATGTCCAGGTAGTCTAAGAGTACAAGCCAACAGGAATATATTACTCAGACCCTTTCAAGTCTCTGAGCTGGGAGAATGCACCCACTCCCAGAGGAAAAGCAGGGAAGAACCCCGTGAAATTTATCAGGCGCAGAACCAGATATTAAGAGTATGCCATCATGAACCATCAGAAGAACCAAGAATAAATATCAATTCCTTAGCAAAATCTCTATGCACTAAATAGCCAATGTCTATGGATGTGGGCTTTAATTGTGCACAAAGAAGCCAATGGCACACAAATACCTGTTTTTCAGAGGAAGGTTTGACATGCAATCTTTTATACTTCATCATTATTCAAAAGCAGGTCCTTTGTGCCTAGGAAGGAAAGTGAGGAAGGAGTGGAAATAGACCAAATATCTACCGAAACAGAAGGTTAGGTGTTGATAGTAAGTGCACATATATATATATGTATTCATTTTTGCTTTGTCCCACCAGCAAGACAATAGAACAAAGAAGTAAAGGGGAAAATTACTTCAATCATATTCCCTCAGAATTAATTTCCTTTCAAAAATTGGTTTCTGCCTAGGAGGCATAGGTTAATTATTGAAAACGTTGGTGATCATTTTTCCCTTCACTACCTCTCACTAACAGACTGCTAAGAAGGGCAAGCCACACAGCATTTCTCCTTATTTTCTTTGTAAATTGCACTTACATTTTCATCTTTCAACCAAAACAACAGTAATTACACTTCATTATTCATATCTCACTGAAAATCTGTCTGTAAGCAAAAGCCTATTATTCCAGTAATTTGCAGATGACCCTTTGAGTTTTAACATCTACTGTATTGTTAAAAATTATTTTTTTACATTCAGAAAGGCTGAAAGCTGCAACAGCTTCAATAAAAAAATATATTAAACAACAATTGGCAAAGTGAAATGCAGAGCTGTATATCATATTTGAAGCAATATTGAAAATATTATTACAGGTCAAAGAGTCTGAAAAACAATTCCATCCATGTGTAACAGTTATAAATAGAGCAGATCGTTTATTTTAGCTGAAGGACAACACCACCATTTTATTAAAACCTCCAAAGCTTCAAAATAAGGTCTTTATCTTCACAGGAACAACATTGTTTGGCCACTTTCATGAAGCTGGAATTATGGTGAAATATTTGATTCTGGAAAGAAAACTTGAGCTTTGGGTACAAAGGATCTCTCCTTCGTTTTCCACAGAGGGATCATAAGATAGACATGAAAGCTCATTCAACTCCATGTCCTGCTTGGGGACAGAAGAGTTTCTTGTTGTAGCGCCAAACTGAATCTCTTCATCCCAGCTATGGAAAAAAGCCATCAAGCGGTGCCCCAGCAAATCGTTCCATCCCCATGGTTAAGGAGTTAATGGGTGCCCCACCACTGAGAAACAAATTGTTCTCAAATGACCCTGACACTCCTGACACAGCCCATGAAATAGGATACAGAAGCACCGAGCTGCTGCTGCAGATCCCTGAAAACATCCTCCTAAATCTAATAAAGGGATACTAATCGTTAGAAATATTCAAGAAAATCAGAGAAAATGAAATTGAGATCGCAGGGAGTCATGGAAGAAAGAGGAGAATACAGTTTTGTAAGAAACCAAAAGGCAGGAAATTAATTTATATTTTTGTTTTGTACCAAAAATCACAACAGACACCATTTGCTAGTAACAAACTGATTCTATAAATAAATATTATTCTATAAATATATTTCATTAGACCATTTTAGTCAGGTCCTGAAAGAAGCAAATTCATGCCTCTTGAGGTAAGGTAGATATTGACATGCAACACCAATAGTAAAATAAAAATTGAGAAAATATTTTAGTTTGACATTATAAGTAATGTATTTTACATGGTTTGATTTGATTTTGTCTATGTGTCAAGCAAAAAAAAAATTTTTTAAATGCTAATCTGTAGTCCACCATAAAGATCAAAATAATTCAATGTAAGTTAAATATTTCAACATGATCAAAACCAAATAATCCTCTCTACACAAACAACCCTAAATCACTACATCCCTATAATCAAGATTTAATTGTATCATAATTTGTTAGAGCCATGACAACATTTATATCAGTGTTATTAAAAAGCATAGTTTAAACACCATATGTAACTTTTAAAAAATCACTCTAACAAAAGCTTCTCCTATTGCAAATTATAATATTATAGCTACTTCTGTCTTTCTTTTTACAATATAAATTGTCAATATAGTTCACAGCTCCATTTGCAGTTCATTCCTAGTTCCAATAAGATATGTTAATATGTTAATAAAATACAGAAGTATTACTAACTTGCAATGTTGGCATTTCCAAGAGAAAACTATTTATATTACAGGAATCTTTCCAAGATTATTTCAAAATACCATATATGGCTGACCTATCAAAATCTGAAAAATTTCTAATCAACTAAAGTTACTTTCAGTAATTAGGTAATTTAATTATTCAGCTGACATGTTTTAGAGAAAATCATCAATACCCTTTCATTTAGTCTGCAATTTTTAAGAAAAGAAAAGATTGTTCATTCTGGCTTTTTCTTTCTTTTGTGAGTAGAATTAGACATGACAGCTTTGTTTCTCAACTACTTAGATTAACAGATTATTAAGCGAATTTTTATTCTTAAATAGTAAAAGATGATTTCACAGACATGAAAAATGTGGTGGCTAGAGGCTACGTGGAAAGGACTTTCCAGCAACTTTAGACACACTTTCATGGCAATTAACTTCTTTAACAAAATAGTTAACTATTATATTCCTAGGGACATGGCTGATTCTTTCTAACTTTGTTTTAGGCTATATAGTTTTATATAAACAGAGCTTTGGATAGGGATTACACTGTAATGAAATCTGATTGAACACAGATGTCAGAGTAAATGAACATAACAGTCCTTTCTGGCCCAATAAAGCATGAAATTATCCCACCAATTCTCTTTTTGTCTCTAACACAGTAGATTCTGCAGACCTCATCCTTTGCAAAGAAGGATGCCAAAAAGACAAGAAGCCTCTTCACCTTTCCTTCCTGGCTATGCTGCCTCAAGACATCTCCAAAGGCTTTACCCTGCTGAGGAAGGGGCACAGCTGGCCCTGTGCACTTTGCCATTTCAGGGATGTACCAGCTGAGCATTTAGCAGAGAGAGTCCAGCATGGGTGGTGGCCACGGTACTGGCTGCAGCAGCCAAAGAACCTCGAAGCTGTGCTGAGCCAGCCTTGGGCATCCCTCTCTGCCACGGTGACTCTGAGAGGACCAAAGAGCAAGGACACCCCAGGATAACTGGCCTGGAGCTGGTACTACCACATAGACACTGCTAAGGCAAGCTCAGGAAATAACGTATAAAGTACCAATGAAAATCAAATATATTTCCTGATGTAAATTTTGCTCATTCAAGCAACTCAGTGACCTTTTCTTTCTAATATTTTCATCCATTTGCATTCATTCTTATTGGGAACATGTTTTCAGTTATTTACACTAGGAAGATTCAATTGGAAGATTACACTTATGTACACAATCTGCAAACTATCACAGCTTTCAATCAATTTACTACAAAAAAGCAATTTGTTGAAACTCTAATCTTATGTTTGCAAAGAAAATTCAGTTTGAGCCCTAAAACCCACTGAAATTCACTGAAAGGCAGGTCCTTTGACTTCCTTGAGTCTCCTTGGGAAATTTTAACCTCAATTATTAAATAATTCTGACAGAGAGAGAGAGAGATTGACAGGGAAGTCCTCAAGGAACAATACTGGAGTTGCTTGGAATAACCATGATTGCAAGTGTTACCAGTGGTCTCCGCTGCTGTCAGAGCTTTTCCAAGTCTAATGAAAATTGATCTGGCATCTTTCCACTCTATGGGAGTTTTCTACAACATGTGACAGAAGAGACATGTCTTCACACACTGTTGGATCCTTAACTACATGTTCAGATTCATACTGATGAATTTGCCAACATAATAAGTGGAAGCCCACAGCTCATAGACAAAAAATAAAAATGTCCATCACTAAAAACTGAAACACCAAGTACTTCTCCACAGAACAAATATAAAGCACGTACTACATTTCTATACTGCACATTATATCTAACTGCAATTGTTATCTACTATAGAGATCATTTTAAGAAACTATATTGCTATGAGATTTATTTATGACAGTGCAGACAATTTCAATAGAGCACTCGCAAATATTTATTGAACACATACATTTGAACGTGCAGTGCAAGCCCTCGTTTGTCTCTTGTAAAATGATTGGTTGTCATCGTACAGGAGACACAATGTGAAAGTTAAAAGAACCAAATGCAACACTAGCAAGAAGGCTCTTAAATTTTCAAACACTCTTTAAATCATACTTGCTTCTAACAAACTCTGCAAATAAAAACAATCTGCAATAAAAAATTGCCTCAAGAACAAAAACTTCTCTATAACATTCCCTTGAACTAAAACTGTTGTATAAATTATTTATATATGCTAACAGAACATGCTTAGATCCATATGTTTGTATCATCACACAGATAACTTTATCTGACACATGCCTATCCCTAATCCAAATTGCAAGTCTCTAATAAATTTTAAAAAACATCCCAAGATTACAAGTCTACTTCTGCCATCAATGTTGACATTATATTCAGACCACAAATGGCTCAGACAAAACAAAACAAGTTCAAAAAGGGTCTTTGCAGCACTTCTGAGAAACATGGACCTTCAGATCCTTTAACTTCTTATACAGGTGAAGTTCTTCAGCTGCTTTTATGAAGTATATCATAGTAACACTCATACACAGAACACAGGACTCAAAACACTGAAAACATGGCACAGTAAATTCAGCTCTGAGATTTCTCACGGTATTTTCCTTTTCCACCAAGCAGCTCACCTGCTGCATGCCTAAGGTCACTGCATGTTACACTGGAGTAACACATCCTTGCCTAAAGGCCAATTCTAAGCCCCGAAACTGTGTAAACTCCTCCCAAATATATCACGGCTGCTCCATTTGTGCTCCCAAACACCATAGCTACTTTGCTCATCGCTTTGTAAGCACTTTGTGGAGATTTTCTGAGCCAGAAACATGCTTACAGAACCAAGTCTCTTGCTGGTTCAAGTGCATTTAAATCACCATCTGCTAACTCATAAAATAAATCACTCAGGCAAACGTTTCTTTCAGAACAGAGAAATGATAGTAACACAGCATTATGCTTTTCAAACACTAAAACTGTTGGGAAAAGATTGCAACTGAAAGATCAAAACATTGCAGTGACAACACCAGCAGAGATGCAGCAGCAGAATCAGACACTTGTTCCTAGCCAATACAGCTGAATAACCAAACTAAAACATCACTTCTCAGTTTCATACCTGTGAAACTGTGTAGGTAACTCTAACCGCATGCATCACCTTTTCCAGTGAAAGAACAATTCAGAAGTACTGCCCCAGGCTCTTCTCTTCAGGATATTTAGCACACTGCCTTTCCTAGCCATTTTTTGTGAATACATCCATTCACTTCTGCTGTACCTTTACAAATGTCCATAGAGAAAATATTTTGGCACAATAATTTTGTTTGTTTCCATAAAATCACAGAAAATATGTAATGTTTCAATTATAGAATTGACTCAGAAAACACACTAAAAAACTATTTGCATAGTTTTAAAAGTAAAAAGCTTGGATCACACCATGTTATCCTTTACACTGATGTGATACAGGGAAAAAAACCCACAGAAATCAATGAAATTTCTTCAGACCGTTACAGGAAGAAACAAAATTTAAAAAGAGCCTTCTCCTCCTTACTGCCCAGTTTCGGGAATATCCTGAAGACTCTTAGATAGACAACAGCACTCATTAGTGGAACTATTTAGCATCTAGCTTTTCAATAAGCTCACCTAAGTCATAAGTTTTATGTGCTATGCTTATTGTTGCTACTTTATTCCACTCAAAAGAAAAGAAAAAATAGGCAGCTTTCATTTCTGTAGAGATTTTCTTGTAGGAAACAAGCATGTGCAACAATTCTAAAATATTTTAGCTATTACTATTGACTGGTGTGTTTCATTTCCTTTCCAATATCCTCCACTGGTATGGCACCACGGTACAGCTTCCCAGAGGACCACCCCTGCCACAGGCCAAGGATGTCATCACTCAAATAAATACAACTTCAGGTATCTGTGGCCAGGGAAGAGATAAAGGAAGGCAAAACAATCAAGTCTTAAAGAATGGAGCTATTCCCCCTCCTGCATTTATAATTAATAAAACCAAACCAAGCTAAAAGCACATGCATAGGCAGTCCTGAGACAGTGGAGGTATTGACTTCTGCAGAGACTCATCAGCTTTATTTATGAAGGGAAAGAAAAGCCAGGCTTGGAAACAAGCCCTTCCCCACTGGTGGGGTTCAATGCTGGTTCCCATTAGCACTGGTGAATGGTGGTATCCTGCCTTATGGCTTCACACAGCTTTTTCAGCTAACATTTCTGCAGGATCCTCTACTTCCGTTTATTGCCATTTCTAAAAAACAGAATGCATTATTTTGCATTCCTATTATATTCATTTCTAGATGAAAATTATTTGACCTTGCATTGCAAGAATAATGTATTTGGAATCATAATAAATACCTTACTGGATTGTTACATCCATCTCCCTATGTGCTATTCAGTGAAAGAACAGCACTTAATCTCAAAGGTTATTCTACACTATTTTTATTTTTTAGATCAGATTCATCATTGCAGTATCCAAAAGCAGATTATAAACACTTCAGCATGAATATAATTTCTCCTGGTTTTAAGAAAAGAAAAGCAGATGTCTGAGGTAGGGGAGGACAAGGTGAGTTTGGCAGCTTCCTAGGGAGATGTCTGCTTGTCTGTTCAAAATGCAGGGAGAGAAACTCCTACTGCAAAGTAAAGAAAGGGAGCATTTCTATTATCAGGGGAGACCAATCCCTGTTACATTTTCTTCATTTATCACTTTATCATTAATTTTCAATATTTAATACTGTGTAAGACAAAATTGCTTTTATATTTGGGTTCTATTCTACACAAGCACCACATTTATGAATAATATATTACAATTCATTACAACATAACCCTGAAAATTTGTATTTACAAGTGTGTAAGAAGCTTATCAATGGATAATATAACTGTTGGCTACGGTGTGGGAGTTTCAAACTGTTGCAATAATAGAAGGGCAAAAACTTCTAGAGAAAATATTCCACTGAAAAATGTGCAATGAGGAAGACATCATTCCAAATATGATATTAAGGAAAAAGCCTCTCTTCCAAAAGACTAAAAATACATGAGCTATTCAACTAAACACCTCTCATTTCAACAAAGTCTTTGAGTAAAGGAATGGAAGTTGTTAAAAATCCAGATGTTTGTGGCAGCTGTCTCTTCTGTGGCTCAGGTGCTGTGTGGGACTTCACCCCCGTGTGTTCAGGGTTCCAAAAGCCACCTGCTCCCCAGTGCCTTGGCTGTCCCAATCCATCCCATGAAGGCTGGAAGACACAGACAAGCTGCAAACCTGGCAGAACCTGGCCCTGGCAGCCATGTCAGAGCAGCTGGAGATCTGCCTGGTACCAGTCACAAAACCCTTGAAGACAGCACTAGGAAAGGGCAGCAGCCCTCATCCACAGCATAGGAAAGGAGCAGTGCAGAGACCCCCCTCCAGGCAGCACATCCCATGGAAACACACCTGCTGCTGAAAAAAGCTAAGGGACGACCCTCAAAACAGCCTCCAGATCCAACTCAAATTAATGCTAAAGTAGCACTGCAACACTCATCTAAGGCTGGACTCAATGATCTTAAAGGTCTTTCTTCTCCAATCTAAATGATTCCATGATTCTATGTACCATGTAAGCTAGTACCTTAGCAGTAACAATGTTCAGCTGGAGAGCTCCAGAAGACTAAGGAGACAAAAAAAGCTATGCACTTAAAAATCCATCAAAACGGGAAAATCCAAGCATTTCTGATTAGCTTTCTTCTTGTAACATACATTATCAAAGGCTGTGACCCTCATCCAGTACTTTTCATTTATTCTTTGGAGATAGTATAGATTAATTACCTTGTTATGCAACTCTTGGGCGATACAGTAATTTGCAGTAAGAATACCTTAATTGCACAAAAATTGTACTAACAGGCAATTAGTGTGATAAAACACTATATTAACTGCAATGTGCTATGGAAGTTTGCTCCCAAAATGGAATAATAAAGCTGTTTATACAGATAACCTTTCACAGAAGAGGTGACACAGGGATATTTAAACACAGGCAATATATAACCAAAACTAAAGTTTGTAGATTACAACTCAAACTGGATTATACTGGTGCTCCTGCACAAAGAGTAAATCATCATAGAGATCATTCTTTGATTAACATACACTGCTGAAACCCATCAGAGAAACATTTATAAGTATAAAAACATGTAAGCCTGAAGCCACAGAGCAGGTATTCTCACAAGGAGCAAATGGAAAAAGTAATCCACTCCAGCATACTGGAGTCTAGGTATGTCTTGAATGATGTACTAGAAGAAAACAGAAGCAAGAGTTACATAGAGAGGTGACCTTCAAACAAATAGGATTTTACTTGTATTTTCCACCCAAGAATGAATGGAAGTTGAAATGAATAAAAATTGAGAATTAAATAGCAAAATGCATTGCAAAATGTCAAGCTATGCAAGTAAGTATACACTGATGGCTAAACACTTTTCCATCAAAAGTAGTTTTGCCATCAAACTCAGATTAATAAAAATACCTGCCCAAAATTGTTTCCACAATGGAAAAAAAAAAAAAGGTTTATTTCTCCCAAATTGGTTTGGTGACTTGAAAAATGTTTAAAAAACTACATACCTTTCCATTATTTCAGATTACTTAAACAAATGTAGTACAAAAACCCCAAGAGGCTTTGTTATCTGCTTAAAAATGGAAAAGTTTTACAGATCAGATCCTGCTCCCACTCAGTATCGGGTGTACCTCATTACTTTCATGGGGACGTGCCATGGTTAGTTGCAATTTCTTAACTTTTCTGGAAAGCTTTGCTAAATCTAATGCTCATTAGATGCCAGGTTTGAGAACTACAAGAACAAGGCAGCAGTAACCTACCACAACTCTGGTCCTCGTAAGCACAAAAGCATTAGTATTAATTAAACGCCTCCAGACCTCCCTTTCTGCTCTGACTGTGCTTGCTGTCGAGCTAATTGCTTCTCTCCTCCAGCACAACTTATCGCGTCTGCCCTGCTGTAGAGCAGCCAACTTATTGTTTTCTAAATGGTATGAATACCCTGCAGACAGTAACTGTGATTGCTTCAGATCTTTTCAGGGTTCTTTGTAAGACAATTGAAATGTTTTATGCAGACAAAATTATTTTCAGATTTTTCTTCATCTGAAGTTTTCACATTAGGAAATTAGTTGAATTATAAAACTCAAAATCTCTGTGACCTTTTTAAAGCAAGAGCATCAATTAGAAAGATGAGTAGGAAAGTCTTGATAGTGGCTGACATCACTATCGCAAAACATAACATTTGCAGGACTTACAAGAAGGACTTACTTAATATAAAGATTAAGAAGTACTAAAGAATCTAGAAGATATGAATAACAATTATGTTTATTTTAAAAAAATCTTAGAACTGATAGCACTGACTTGTGCTCTATTATTACTTACTTGACAATCCCACATAAGATTACTGTCTATTTTGGCACGATATATAACAAGAGTATATAGCACATCACCAAGGGGTTGTATCACACCCACACATATTCTTCAAGTCAATTCTCCCACATCAGAAAACCACCAGCTGTCAGTTCCCTGAGCTCCATACCATTTTGCTACTCAAGAAAATTAAGGGGAAAAAAGCAAGAGTCAGCCAGTCTTTTTAACAGGAGTGCAACACAGACTAAATTAAGGGCAGAATTCTTGTACCATTCTTTGGCCCCTTGCCCATAAAAATAATCATGTTGTTCCTTACACTCTCTTATCCTGATTCAATTGAAAAGCAGCAGACAGTAGTCCTAAGAGCATCCAGCAACTCTCTGACACAAGGGTTACATTAACCCTTCTTTTCTGATGCTATGCTACAAATTCTTCTGATATCTCCAAAAATGCCATGAAAACTGGGACAAATCCAGCACTAGAAGAGTCGCTGAGCCCCGCAGTTGTATTTTGGAGAAATCCTAATGCTCAGATCACAAAATAATTGATCTTGAACATCCTATGAAACTAGACAAGAGAAATGTACTACACTCCTAATATACTGCACCATTTTTTCCTGTCAGGTACAATCCAAACAAAAAGCAGCTGGCTCATAGTGTAGAATGCCTACATGTTAATATAAACCTTATAACTATCAAACTCTTCTACTACAACCACTCATCAGACCTCTCACTGTCCCTAACAGTTACATCTACTCTTCCTAGCAGAACATGGTCACCCTGGACCAGCAGTTAGGGAAAGATTTCAGTATGCCAACTTGGGCAAACCATGAGATGCTATTTCTCACATATCCTGAAACTGCAACATGTGACAGACCCCTTCCTCAGTCTCTGTAACACTCAAGGTAATTATAAACACACAATATAAATCTGAGAATAAAAACATGGGAGTTTTCTTGAAAGCATGGCACTGCATCAGACCCATGGTAAACTCTTCTTTTTGTAGGATTTAAATTTGGAGTGTGGGGATGCAGTGGAGGATGAAGAGGGGAATAAGCATGAAAGGAAGTTAATTATAGATGTATCTGATGATAAATCAGCTCTCTTTCACCTTATTCAAATACTTAACATTTATTATTAAAGAAAGGAGTAATAGCTGCTCTAATGACAGTGTAGGAACTCTTAAAATTATGATAGTTCATACATTCCTCCGTTTTTCTCTGGTTAATTGAATCTCTTATCCTTAGTGAAGATGAGAAGGTATATATGTACCCTGACTCACCAGGCTTAAAAGCTCTTTTCAAGTTCTTTCCCATTAGCTGGTCTGGCCAATATTAGTTTTACCTCACTTCTCATAGAAGGCTGATCATCTTTTAATTATCACAATTGCATGGGGGCAGTAGCCTTAACCACACTTTTAAATTTACTTTTCAAGGCCACATGCATCCCTACTTGTTGACTGTGTACTACTTGCTTCTGAGTGTCCAAAGCTAGTGCAATTAACCATAAACTCAGTAAGAACAATAAATGACCCCATCTAAGCAAAAATCAATTGCTAACAAGCATCAAGACAAGAAGCAAAAACTAATGAGGAGAGGTCTTTTTTAATACTTCTCCATAGGCTGAGTCACAGAGATACTCCTAAATGCAGAAGGCACTCTGAGAAGTGCTCATCTTCCTCATCCCAGAGGTTCTGAAGAAGCCATGGAGAAGAGTAAACACATGGATTCGATTGCCTACTTTGCTTCTGCAGTCAAAGAAATTCACACAGCCAGTTCTATCCTTGACATTATAATCACAATTTCATTAAACTGTTTAGTCACTGACATCAAGGACTATACAGAACTTCTATACATCAGTAGCTACTTAGGAACTATAATTTAGAGTACAGCTCTTCCTTCAAGCATCAGTTCAGTTCTCAGCTATGCTTTTGAAAAATTATTTACAGTACAGCGTTTTATTACAACGATGCAGTGCTGAGTTCAGAGTGTTTTTACTTGTATTGTGTAACAGGACTGATATTCCTCTAGCAACACAATGCAGATGTGGTAATAAACTAACAGTTATTTGGTTTAGACAACCCCAAAATCCCACTTCTTTCCCTAGGTCATGCTATTAGCAGAACAAACAGCTTTTTAAAATTCTTATTTTAGGCCAATCATATAACTTACCAGAGAAATGCCTACACTGATGTGCATCAGCATTACTAGACTGCAGACTCAAAAAGCTCACGTGCTATTTTCTCCTCGGACTATAAAAATTCCTTAGGGATACCTTCACTATTTCTGTCACTAGACAGCTGTATTAAATCAAGTTGATATGCACTGCCCATCATATATACAACCATTACAGACTCTATTATTACATAACAAATTTTTTACTTTTTTTAAACAGGAGGATTATTACTGAAGCTATTTGCACTCCAGGTTATGCTCCTCATTAAATCTCTTTTTCCCTCACTGGGATGAATTAAGAAGCAGAAACATAAATTCAGATTAAAAAAATCACTAAATGAAAAACTATTGTGCAGCTAGTTCTTAAACTCCAGCTACTGAAATGGCAGGAACCAGTGAATGGCATACAGAGGCACTTTGAGCAAAAGTGGAAAATGCTGTTCTGTGAGGAAAAAAGCACAGCAGATGCAAAGCTTGTCTGTTCTCTGCATTGTCAAAACCCCCCAGCCTTGTCAGGGACTTTCCTGTACTCCACAGACTTAAGAGTAGGATTCTCAGCCCTTCCCATGGGCTCCAGATACTGTCCCTGGCAGGTGCCTCCTGACCAGCATCCACTCTGGCTTCGTCCCTCACTGCCTTGGAACATACAGAAGAGGCACTGACAGTGCCACGCTACTGACACTCAACCAACCTCCTCTTCTCCTTCATTTTTCCTGGGGCTTTTTCAGCTGAAAGCTCCCACCTAACCAGCATCCATAGGTTATTCTGCTCATGAATTTCACGTGGGTTTGACCTCTGAGCCTATGAGCTGATTCCTTGGGAACCTTTGTTGGAAAAGGTAAGTGTTTTCAGTTGTTATACAAAGCAAAATCTACTGAGTTAACAGCTCAGCTGAATATAGCAAGCTTGTCTTCAAGTACAGGGAGAGCTTAACACACAGTGGTGTCAGATAACATCTTCCAGAGTACTTCCTTTAGGTATTTGTAGATGCAAATGAAGCTTGCTTGACACATTCTGTTTAAGTAATCACAGGTTAGCAGCCACCACGGCAAAGCTCACAATTATTTCCCTGTCTACTTTGGGTTATCTACAAAAATGCATTACTTGAAATGACTTCTGGGGAGGTTGGGTATTCAGATTTTAATCTAATCAGAGAATGAAAAAAGGAGAAGCAGGAACCAAGGTGTGATTGAAAGCACTTGACTTCAGAAGCACACCAGTACCTTTCAGTGCCTACATGACACCTGACATCAACAGCTGTGAAGAAATCCAGGACAAACACTGGAGTAAACTACAATTTAAGTATAAAATAGCAAATCACAATGTATCAGAAGATAGACTCAGCTAATATATGCATTATCTGAAATACACTGACTCTAGAGGATAGCTTAATTAATGCAGAAAGGAAAGGGTACAATCACAGGGGAACCCTGCCAGGATTTCATTTTTGTCACTTCAAAGAAGTTGACTGAAAACAGGTAAATATGGAAAGGTGTTGCTAATTTTCAAAAGCTAAATTCAAAAAACTGAAGAGCTGGTAGCTGATTTCAGAGCAGCTGGATTTTAAGAAAATCACTGCTGAGGCACTCTTGAGGATTTCATTCTAATCCAGTAAACATCAAAGATAAAAGGTGCAGAGGGCAACCACCAGATGGAAGTCCTACTGTGCATGGTGCAATGTAAGTAAAGTGTTAATGTCAATATAAGCAAGGAAAGAAGCACTAAAAAAAATATCCTGGCTAATGAAAAGGAAGCAAGCTGTTGAAAAGAAACCTGTACTGAAAATGGGGAAGAGAATCAAAGATGAACAGCACAGGAGCATACAATTCGTGGACATGCAGCACTACTTGGCAAGCACTTCACATAACACAATTCATCTACCTGCTTGTTCAAATTACAAGGAAAAATATACATGGGGCTTTTTTCTGACTTCATCTCCTTCAAACTCACCACAAAATGTAACTCATACCAGAGCATGACGTTTTTCACTGGTGTAATTTGTCTTCACTGCCAAGTAAGCTGTTTACTTAAATGAGAGTTAATATTTTTGATTAGATTATCGGGTCTAATGGCAGCATAAAATAACACTCCAATTTCTGTTTGCACTTCCTGATTTCTCAGGTAGGAACAAATTCCTTACGTCAGAAGAGTGGCTGAAAGCCCCAAGTTCGTTAGCTTTTTCATTAATGCTGGCAGTGTCTAAATTTCTGGCCTTGTGACAGCACAACAGATGCCCGAACTGTTCAGCAGCAGAGCAGGACAGAGCCCATACATCTCCACACTGCTGAGCACTGATATATTTGTTCTCATCACAGGAAATGTCCTATTTTTTTCTGGGTACTTGGAAGGAGTTGAAATATAGATTTGGCTGACTCAGGTGAAATCAGCCTGCATGCGCACTGCAGAGCTGTCTGCTGTCATAAGTTTGCTCACTCCAGCCCATGTGCCCAGATTAACCAACTGAGTTGAGGTAAAAGGACCACAGTGCTTGAATAAAAGCATAGATACCAAGAATCAGAAAGCCAACAGTCTGCTCTCTGTTCCAACTCTGCCATTTCAGAGCTTCCCAATTTCAGCCCTAACAATCTCAGCATCCCTGTAGCTGCTGATGGGGTTGCAGAAACACCCTTGGACTTGGGAGCTGAAAATTCTGACAGCGCTGGTGACAATTCAAAGGAAGACAGGTGACCAGCTTGCCCTGCCCTCAGAGTCCATGTGGCAATGCCCCATCCATCAGCAGACAAGTCAGAGCTAGTGCTTACTTTGACCTTTCAGTCAAGAGTGGCAAAAACTGCCAGAGGGAACCAGCTGAAATATGTGCCATTTTTGCATGGTGGCTTCTCAACTGTTTTCAAAATAAATAGGAAAGGCATGTAAAAACAACAAAAAAGGAAAACTGAGTTCATTCTTCACAAGAAACAAGGGTTTTAAAAGTGCTATCAGGGTAAAAAAGATTCATAAAATTAAATGAGAGCATGAAAGTTTAGTATGATTGAGTTAGTTTTCTGTTCGTTTAAAAACCATTATTAGATTCCATTCATCTGCTTTAAAAATCTGAATTTTTAGATGCTGGCCTTCAGGATAAAACAGAAGGGTGAGACTCATTTATAAAATTCCCTGTATTTCCTGCACAACTAAGACAGAAAACCATGTGTCTTTGAATGGCAGTACAGAGAAACTCAGTCTCCCCTCTTTTGACTGCATAAGCACTTCCACAGCAATTAAGTCCTCCCAGGTGAGGCAGCCACTGAATGAAAGCTAAGGGAAACTGGATGAAACACAAAGCATCTCTAATCCATCTGCAACAGGAGTAGTTACAGTGACCCTTTAGAAAACAGTCGGGGTATCCAGCAGACAGCTAAAGTTTCCAGCCCCCAGGTAATCAGACACTAGATCCCAAGCCTTTAGTTCCTGGCAAAAGCTACAAACAAGCTGTTACTTAAAGGCCACTTTCATGTCTAGGTTTCCAAGCTGCTCCTGGACCACAGCAGGTGGAGACACTTGTCTGCACAAACCAGCCCTGCAGCAGACTTTGACAGAGAAGGGTGCCGCTCTCCAAGAAAACGGTGTTCCCAAGCTCAAGTGGGTGAAAAGGGCACTGTCAACCTCAGAAACAAAATGCTAACTATTCTGACAAATGCCAAGCAAGGGAAACAACTGGGCCTGGGAATTCAGTGAGTTTCAGAACCCTGGATCCAACCCAGTTTTTGTCCTTCAATACAAAGAGAAGGAGACAATCAGGGAAGCATGTGCCTAAGTCTCGTCTTGCTCCTCAGAAGGACAAAGTGCATTTTGCCAGTTACTGGAAGTGATGCTTTGTCAATACAGCTGCTTATGAACAATGCCACAGCTCATGGCAAGGACACAACTGGAGAGATGCAGAAAGCATCCCTAACAGACATGACACAGGCAGAGCAAGTGAAGATGTATCACTCACGACATTAAATCCTGCAGGCAGAAAACTTCAGAGCAAAGGCTGCTCCCAACTCTTCACTGAACTCACTATATGTACACATTGTTCAAATGGACGAAAAAAACAGCTTCACTGAGTGCTTAAGAAAATGATATCTAGGATTACAGTATGAAAAAGAAGTATCAGTCCACCTATGGAGTAGGAAACTAAAGTGAAGAAGAAAAGTGAAATCTATCTTTCTATTTCCTCAGTTATAGGAAAGGACAATAAAACTGCACAGTGCTACTGTAAGTAATTATTAGGAACAGTGCAGGAACTGTGCCAGCTGCCTGATCAGCATTTTAACAAAAAAGAAGGGATGCCAGAGTGCCAAAGAAGCACAATACTGCACCCTCTGAGTGTCAAATCATCTGTGGGAGAAAGCAGTATAATCCATAAGCACAAATAGAGCCGCAGTCACTTCACCTGCATCCCAGGATGCTCCCTATCCCCAGCCAAGAGCACAGGGAGCTCAGCCTTCTGCTAGTGCTGCCCAGCTGAGTGTGCAAACAAAACAAGTGTGTGTTTCACACAAACTTCATGGAATCACAGGATATACTGTGTTGGAAGGGACCCACAAGGGTCATCAAGTCCAACCTGTAGCCCTGCAGAGGACCATTCCCAAGAGTCACACCATGTACCTGACAGCACTGTTCAAACACTTCTTGAACTCTGTCAGGTTGGGGCTGTGACCACTTCCCTGGGGAGCTTGTTCCAGTGCCCAAACACTGTCTGGGTGAAGAACCTTTTTTTTTTTAATATCCAACATAAACCCCCCCCAACACAATATCAGGCCGTTTCCTTGGGTCCTGTCACTGGTCACCACAGAGAAGAGATCAGTGTCTTCCCCTCACAAAAAAATTGTAGACTGCAATGATGTCTCCCCTTTGCCTCCCCTCCTGCAGGCTTAACAGACATAGTGACCTCAGCCGCTCCTTATAGAGCTTCCCCTCAAGGCCCTTCACCATCTCCATCACCCTCCTTTGGATGCTCTCTAACCGTTTAATGTCTTTTTTATATTGTGGTACCCCACACTGCACACAGTTCACAGTGAGGCTGGCCCCAGTGCAGAGCTGGGGGGGGACAATCCCCTCCCTTTCCCGGCTGCGCCTGATGCACCCCAGCTCTGTACAAAAACAGACTGCTGATGGACTAAGTCTTAGTGCTTGCCTCTGTATAAAACCTTCTCTTAGATAAAGTAAAATCATGTATTTGATAAATAAGCTTGGCACACTTCCCTTTTACAAGGAAAATAGAGCAAGCAATAAAAATTACTGGTAAACACCCCCTTTTGCCACAATTTTAGATTCAAAAAATCTGACTCCTCACAGGCATGTGGTAAAAATAAACTTACTATTTCTGTAGGGTTTACCAACTATAGGGATCAATGCTGAGAAAACCCTGTAGGAAACTAGCCTTTTTGGATATCAGGAAGCAGGAAGCATATTCCAAAAGTAAACTAAAAGTGGTCATAAGCTGAATAGTGGGAATAAAATTATATGCCGGTCAGCTGTTTCCCTGCTTCTAGATGGTCCCTTCTGCTCAGCTAGAAAGTTGATACTGTCTTAGAAAACCTCAATGACCTTGCAGCACCCACATAAAGGACTTGATGCCCCCAGTGGGCTCCAGTTCCTGTCTTCCAGGGACATTCATAATCCCAGAAGGAGCCAGACCAAAATGGATCAAAGTGGCACAAAAAATCTAGTGCCATCTGTGCCAACATCCAAGCAATGGCACATTACAGAGATCTAGCTTGTTTGGCAGCTCGGCTATGCCCTGGGACCCAGCAGACTGAGGTGGTGGGCTTCTGATATGAAGCTACCCCTCCTGATCCTCTCCTTTCAAGTGGGATGTGGATATAGGGGTAGATTTAACTAGAAATACAGTAAATGCAATCATCATACATACATATATAAAGACTTTGGGGAAGTCATAACAAAGACACGAGAGGTGCGCAGAACATCCACCTGTAAAACACTGGTAAGGAGGTGTTTCCCTGACAAAATACAGTCACAGTGAAATGGTTTACCTAATGCTAGAAACAGCAACCCACAAAAAGCCCTCATGAAAACAAAGCAGGAGTCCAAAACATTTTTGAAGCTTGTCTAAATATTTTTTTCCAGGTTATGAAATTACTTTACTTCCCTGGCTTTCATCCATTATCTGTACAAGACTATTTGCACAAGTTTATCCAATTTTTCAGCCACTATCTCATAAAACCTTTATCTTTGCATTTTGTAATTACAGCTTGTTCCAAAACCTAGGGACAGTCTGCATGAAATTAAACAGAGACACTTTCCTCATTTCATATCCTAACCAGACTACAGCATTCTGGAAACTGAAATAAAACATCCTTAGCACAAAGACCAATTTGTTCACTAGTCATTTTGGGGGGTACTAGTAAAAGCCATTCCTGAATGCTAGAATATTTTCATTAATGCAATATTTCTGTAAAACCTAATACTGCCTCTCTATGTGTGAATTTTTAGAGTAAATTCATTTTTTATAACAAAACCCACTTGCAAAAGAAGAAAAATACTTAAAAGTTATTCAGGCACTATAACGCCACTAATAAAGCTCTTAGTGCGGCACTTAACTTTAAAGAACTGCTTTTAAAAATTCTTATATAATCACAAGGCAAACTCACATTCAAGACAAACTGTTGGATACCTACCAAAAAACCCACAGTGTTTAGAAAAATCACAATGTTTTAAGTGCTAGAATTTGAAAAGTAGCAGAAACACCATCAAGAGTACCAAACAAGACTGAGGAAGTCCAATTCAACTTCAAATTGAATTGCACTTAATTTAGTTAGATAAATACTTAGAAGAACCTGCACAGATCAGGGCAGCTGACAACAGAGATGTCACTGTTCAGCTGAGCACAGAAGGGAGAGACTTCGGAGAAGACAAAGACCACTTAGTGACTGCCCAGTTTTACACAGTGTGCAACTTCCCTTTTGGATTATCTGTGATTAAGGGAACCGGTTCTTACATTTCCTAGGCACCTGTTACAATCATGACTTGTTTTCAAGCCTGATGTCACACATTTCTCAAAGTTAGCATCAGGGCATCAAAGTATTGTCAAGTTTAAGGGGCAAGAGGACCGGAGGTGACACTGCTTCACAAGGAAGAAACATCCCAGAGAAGAGCTCACACACTGCTATTCAAGCAGCTCAAATACACATCTCTGCTTGGCACCTTTGTCCTACTAAAAATGACATAGCACCTTGTAAACTGGCACTGTGCCATTCTGACAGATGGACTTATGTGTAGGCAGCCAAGAGACTACGTATAAGCGTCAAATATGCTTTTTGAGAGGAGGACTTCCAGCCAGGAATGTTAAAACAGCTGTCCACATTGAGCTTGCATGCCTACACTTAAGAGGATATGCTATCGCCACTCGAGCCCTGAGCTGGATTAACTTGGAAAATAAATAAGATAGCTTCCACAGCCACATAAGGTGAGTTTTTGCAGAATCAGGATTAGTGATTCTCAAGGGGGGCTCTACTGACCTACTATTAGTGGGCACACTTGCAGGGTCAAAATGCTCATCAGTTCTGAAGCTCAGTGAACCTTTTACCAGGTGCACACATATTTATTTATCCTCATTTGGAGGAAAAACATAGAATGCAATACCAGCATGACTGTGAACAAACATGTTAGTGACCTTCCATTCTCTGTTAGAGGATACTCTTTTTATGAATTAGCTGTCCTCACTCAAACACTTGTCTCTGTGTGACTTGGATCTGTTTCCCTGTGCTTTCATCTCTTTTTAAAACCTCAACTGCCACGGTCTACTCCAAGACTTTTTGTTAACTCATGCCTACACAGAGACATACATTTTACATTTTGCCATCACTTACATAGTTTTCCCCAGTAACAGAATCAAACCACCGGGACAACCAGGCATTGTGTAACACAGGATGTGAGGCAGCAGGCCTGCAGAGCCATGCCCAAGGCACTTCTATCCCATCCCTGCACCTGGCTGGGCTGTCTGCTGCCCAAAAATCCCTCTCCTCAAGGACATGCAACATTCCAAACCACTGAGAAGATCCAACAAAAACATGTTTGCTCACATCAACGTGCCGAACAGTGCTCTTTTTCTTTCTCCCACAAAAACTCAGATTTTATTCCTGCCCCTCAAAAAGTCAATGGCCTATATCTAAAGTGAGGCAAATATTTAAACATTAACAAGTCAAAAGTTTCTTCAGAATTTCACACTATTTAAAAAAGCTAATACCAAGATTTCCAACAGTACACAGTATTGCCTCTAGCCCTGAGTAGCTTCAAGACTGAATGGAGGTGATAGCACATTTTATTCAATGTTTAAATACACTTTGTGTTCATTTTAATTCTCCCTGTGGTAACAATCAAATCACAGGCATAAATTTTTCACGTACACTGTAGCTGGGTGTACTCATCTTTGTTCTCCTGAATCATTAAAATTGAACTTCAACTCTACAAAGGTGCTCCCAGTATAGATCAAAGCTGCCTTCAGTGCCTGGCAGGCATAGGGTCACATGGAGTCTACCCAGCTGCTGGTGCCTTTTACCTTTGTTAACTTTGCTGCAATTAAAGTTACCTGAGTCACTTCATTACTATTTCCTGTGCTAGAAGCACATCAGTGGTAAGTATCGTTTCTCCTGCACAGTGAGGATTTCCCCCCATTGACCTTGCCTTCCCCTTTGTTGAAGAAAGATTTCCGCTCACCGTTCACCTTTTACCCTTCATTCCTCACCTACAGCATTTCCATTTCCTTTTTTCATTTTTGAGGAACTGTGTGCGATCACCTACTTGCGGAAGTTTCAAACTACAATTTAGTAACCTCAGTAACAAGATGCTTTGGTTTTTCATACTGCCAATAAAGTCGATGCTAGGTTAATCTTAATTTCCATACCACTTAACCTTTCTCAGATGGGAGAAGAGAGGAAAAAAACACTCTGTCAAATACTTCATCATGCAGATTAGCAATGCAATGAATGCCTCTTCCTACTTCCAAAAACCTGCAGTGCCCCAGCCTTTTTCAAGACACTGCACACAGACTGTGCATGGCCTTTAAACGGTTCAGGGAACAGTCAAATTGTCAAAGAACAGGTCAAAAGGAATAAAAACACTGATCCAGATCACTACTTTTGTTCAGTAAAGTAGTTACACACACACACCACTCCACAAGTGTATAACTTCCATATATATGTGGTTTACATGCAATTATTATCTCCATGGCTATTATAAAGCCAGAGAAAACTGAACTGCAAATGGTAAAGCTGAGTATCCAAAACCCGTTCACAGCTCTCTCAGCCTCCTAAGTGCTGCTCCTTATTTGAAAAAGAATTTGAAGGGGTACATGAGGTTCATTTCTTACAGAAGCATGTAAGGTGCTAAAACAAAGTCAGGGAGCATGTCATCTTACACATTACACGAACTATCACAATCAAACTGAAATAAAGTTTAGTATCCAGCTGAGATACCCTTTCCTCCCACAATTATGAAGACTTGTCTATAACTACTGAAAAACGTCTGCCAGATTGGACTCTCATTTCTTGAGAGTGCTCCTTGAGCTGCCCTAACCAAACTTAACCCCGAAGGTTTTACATGCTGGCTTATCGGTGGGTTTTTAACTCTGAGATGCCAGATGATGTATCAATGCCAGTGAAAATTCATTGCTAGTTCAAGGCAAATGAATGCTGGAATAGTAAAACAAAGCATGTCAAAAATCTCTTCAAAGTGCTTACTGAATATTAACATTATAGAGACCTTAGGCTAAAGGCACAGCAACCAGAATTTACAATTATAAAGTTTCTGTGTCAGCAAGAAGAAACTTGAAAGGGCACGGCAAATTTTAACACTGCTTTCTGAAAAAGTCACCGGCTACTGCCAAGTGATGAAAAGCATTAGAGAAGCCAACTTTCTCTGCTGTTCTATTACCCGCGCAAGAGGGTGTGAGTACAACTGCTTTTAGGCACACTGCGTTAGTTTCACCTGTTACTACTGCTCACCATGCCAAAAAACATTTTAAAACAGGAAAGCATGGCAATTTTACTTCAAAAGGTCATTTGAAAAGGAAAACCTACACACGTTCAGCAGGACTAAGGCAGAAGTACCTGTAACTGGCCCCTCAGAGAGATCTGGGGTTCAGCATTCAAAGTTCCCAGGTACTTAAGTTGCCTTACCTAGGTAAAGCGAGGCGTTTTCTTTCTTGACATTGTCATCTAAGTAGGTTGGTCCCAAGGTATAGATGGGTGTCGAGCCCATGCCAATGAGGATTTGGGCACAAATGAATAAAGCTACATAGAGTGAGTGGTCATTTCCGCCGGTGTCCTTGATGCAGGCCGACGAGTCCCACTGCTCTTTGGCAGTGCCATTGCCAGCCACGCACAAGCCCTCGTTACTGACGGAGGAGTTCAGTTCCTGGATCTGGTACGGCGGAGAGATGAAGTGAGGTAAGGAGAAGAGCGCAGCGCCCAGGGCGATGAAAAGCCCCCCTATGGCCAGCCAGAGCGGCCTCCGCCCGCGACCCCCGAAGTAGCTGATGAAGACCACCACCACCAGGCTCCCGATGTCGAAGCAGCTGACCAGCAGCCCCGACTCCGAGCTCTTGAGGCTGTATCTCCGCTCGATGGTGGTGATGACGCTGCTCAGGTAGCCGGAGACCATGAGGGACTGGATGAAGGTCAGGAAGCACATGCACACCAGGAAGAAGCGCGAGTCCGCCAGCACTGCCCGCAGGCACGCTCT
>VXBI01001809.1:328146-361208 GCA_013397375.1 Toxostoma redivivum | reverse complement strand
GAGCCGCGCTCAGCAGCCGCCTGCCGGGGCCCCGCGGACAGCCTGTCCGCCGCGGGGCAGCGCTGCCTGCTCCGCCGCCCGCATCTTCCACACTCCTCGCCGCCGACGCCGGTGACGGAGCTCCGGGGGTTTGCTGCCGATCTGCAAGTGGAGAGCAAGCACGGAAGGTCAGCGGCGCCGGCCCCAGCTGCCCCGTCCCTCCCTGCCGCCCCGGCCTCTGTCCGCCCGACCCCGCGGTCTGCGCTTAGCTCCGGGGAGCGCCTCCGTCCTCTCGGGGGCTGGATCACGGCAGCGCCCCGGGGACCGTGCGTCCTTGGGGACGGCACATGGATTTACATAAGAGCTGGGGCAGCCTCGGCCAGAGCGCGACCCTTTTATTTGGCGCCGGATGCGACAGCCAAAGGTCGCCGTGCCAAGCCTTTTATTTTCCAGCCTAAAAATAAATGCACTGAAATAAATACTCCGCTACAACTCGGTGGCCCGGAGAGCGGCGGCAGGCGGAGGGAAGGGGAACAAAGCAGGAGCCGGGCAGCGGCGGCGGGCACCCCGGGACCCGGCATCTTGGGGCCGACCTCTCCGCCCCAGCTCGCTTGAGTGCCCCACGGGACCGCCGGGTGCAAAGTCGTGTCCAGACATCCCTACCCCGGCAGCGGAACACGCCTTTTGCCTCCTTTGTCCGCTTTTGTCTCCCCGCCGCCTCCTGCTCGCTGCGGCCCCGCGGAGGGGTGGGCGGGGGAGGCAACGGCACCCGGGCAACCGCGCCCCGGCGGCGGATCTCCCCCACCCCCAGAGGGTGGCCAGCGGGCAGGGCGGCGGAGCCGGCGGGGCGCACCGGGCTCTCCTCCCGGCCGCTGTGCGGAAAAACGACGGGGNCCCGCCCCGCCTGTCACCCAACGCCGGGTCCCCCTCGGCCGCCTCCGCCTCCCCGGGCGCCGGAGCGCAGGCGCGCCCGCCGCAGCCGCCGGGCCGGGCGATGCTGCCGGGCGTTCGCGTGCCCTCCGACCTGCCCTCGGCTACCCGGCGGCACACCCTCGCCGGAGAGCCCGCGGGACGGTCAGCCCGGCGGCGGGGCACGCTTTGGGCTCTGCCCGGTCGGTGCCCTTGCTCACCCGTGGAGCTGCTGAGGGCTGCAACTCGGCGCTCGTGGCCGTGAAAGTCCGCGGAGCGCCGCGGTTGGCAGCCCCGGGTGGCGTTTAGGATGCTTAGGATGGGCTTGCATCGCCTAGTGTAAAAGGCGGAAATATTCGGAAGACAGGCCCTCAGTTACATAGTCTGCTGAAAAGTAAGAAGAACCAAGGAATGATTTTTTTTAAATTTCTATTTAAAGGAAAATAGACCACTTGCTGATCCTTTTTGTCCAGGGTCTTGTCTCCATATGCTAAGCATATGCAAAATATGGGAAAAGTAGTTTGAAGTTAACTCCTCATAGAGTTTCCCCCTAATCTCCTTTTTTAGGTTTGTGTAGTGTCTTGAATTGCACTGGTTTGTTTTGCTTTCAAGTCACTGTATTTAAAGCCCTAGAACCAGGATAAGGCTAAATAGTCCTGCAAATTATTTTATTTGTTGTGGCTTGATAGAGTGTGAACTATTGAGGTATTTGTCTTTTTTTTTTTCACAAAATAGTGCCAAGGAATACACCAAAGAAGCATAATATCCTACACATTTCTGAATAGTTAGTGCTTTTCTGGCAGGATGGAAGATTTACCATTGATTTGTTTCCCCTCCTTTAAAAAAATATTTAAGACTGACTCACGACTTTTTTTTAACTTATTTATAGTCTGGATCAATAAGATAGTTTCATATATTCATAAAAGATACCACCTTCAAGTTTTATAAAGCTATTATCAAGAGGTATTTTGATAACACTCCAACTGCTCAAACTTAAACACAGCCAAAATAATATCTTTTTTTGTTTGGCTGGTTTTCAGCCACTTTTTTCCTGTTAAGAAGGCGTCCCAAGTTAAGTGCTTGTCTAGGCCTGGTAGTTTTAGTATTCCCTTTGATTCAGTTAGGATTTCAAGGATTCTTGAAAAACTCATCCTAATGATTCTTTCTTGCTATATAAGGTCCTTACAGCAATTTCCTTTATTTCATTATCCCACAGCTAGTTGTCACTGCAGCTCCTCTCTCCCATCTTTTCCACTGTCAGCTTCACATGGCCACAGCTTCCCTTACTGCACCTCTGGCACTCACCTCAGTGCACAGTAAGCTGAACAAACTCACTGAGGCAGCAGAAAACCAATCCAAGGAAAGAAATGTTTTGCTGATTTTATGAGCTGAATCATTTCACCAAGGATGGTAGCACAAGAACTTGAAAAATAAATATTAAAGGGAAAAAAAGAGGTCCATGGAGATAGAGGAAAGAGGATAACCCATTTCAACAAGGGCAAGCTCTTAATTCAACTCCATCTTCTAACTCAGCCATCCCTGAGGACATACATGTAATTCACCTGGTAGACAGTATCCTTTCAGTCACTCCTTTGAACTAGTAGCTGCAGTTTGTAAGTCTAATGGATCATATATATGGCACCTCAGTGCTGGGTTCTGTCTTTGGTTCACAACAACCCCATGCAGCACCACAGGCTTTGGGAAGAGTGGCTGGAAAGCTGCCTGGCAGAAAAGGATGTGGGTGCTGGTCTACAGCTGGTTGAACATGAGCCAGCATGTGTACAGGTGACCAAGAAGGCCAGTGGCATCCTGGCTTGCATTAGCAATAGTGTGGCCAGCAGGACTAGGGCAGTGACTGTCCTCCTATACTTGGCACTGGTTGGCCACAGCTCGACTGCTGCGTTCAGTTTTGGGTCCTCACTGCAAGAATGATATTGAGGTGCTGGAGTTTGTCCAGGGAAGGGCAACAGAGCTGGGGAAGGGTCTGGAGCACAATTCTCATGATGAGCAGCAGAGAGATTGTGATTGTTCAGCCTGGAGAAAAGGAGGCTGAGGGGAGACCTTATCACGCTCTACAACTACATGAGAAAAGGTTGTGACAGTCAGTCTCTTCTCCTGAGTAACAACTGATAGGATGAGAGAAAATGGCCTCAAGCTGCACTAGGGGAGGTTTAGATTGGATATTATGAAAAAATTCTTGACCAAAAGGATTGTGAGGCATTGAAAAAGACTGTGAAGTGATGGAGCCACCATTCTTGGAGGTATTTAAAAGACATGTAGATGTGGCACTTTGGCACATGGTTTGATTGTGGGCTTGGCAGTGCTGAGTAACAGTTGGACTCAATAATCTTAAAGGTCTTTTCCAACCTAAACAATTCTATGATTTTTAGTCAGCTTTGGGATCTTATTCTGTCACTAGGATTCCTAGCCATTGTTGTGTAAAACCAGCAATAACTTTTGTGAGATTGCAGAATAACAATACACAAAAGTGTTCTTCAGTCCCATAGGAAAATATAAGGGTGCAGTATTCCCAGTTTCACAGCATTTGCAAGTAATACAGCCTGCAAACAGGTACAATTTCAATCCTTTCCACAGTGGCAAACCTGTCAAAAGAAACTTGCTCTTAGGAGTATGTGAAGATGGTTTTTTTTGGGAAGTTATTCCACCTGACTACAATTTCTAAAATGTTTGACTTCCCTGCTTACTTTTGGGTCTGAATACTTAAATAATAGGTTGGCAGTTGAGTATGAGCACCCAGCACCGAGTGATGAATGGGAAATCAGTATTACTCTCTTCACTTGACAGGTTGATTACAGAAGGTGCAACAATGGTACCCAAATTCACAATAAAATACAATTGTATAAAACTCATTGTATCGATTCTCTCCTTTTAAAGTTTTACCATAGTGAATTTAAAATACACAGTATCTCTGAAGCACAAAGCAATCAATTGGTATTGCAGATCAGCCTCTTTATGGCTAGAACTGCAAAAGAACATAGTTCCCATTTTGCTAGATTAAGGACATGGGCTGACATCCTATTTTGATTTATCTGTGTTAACGAAAAACATAAAGTCGGGACTAGTGAAAGGCAGGCCCTTCATCCTAAGAGTTCCTTAGTTCCCAGCTGACAATCTCCTTCCCTTGCGGGCTGCCCTGCTCCAGTGGCAAGCGCTCACACAGCGCTCAGCTGCTTTGTGTGAGGGACAGGACTTTAACTCACAGCTTGGTCTCATGAGCTGATCACTTCCAAAAGAGGGTACCAGAGCTACCAAGGCATCATCTTTTTAAGATCACACTTTAGTTGCTGACAGTTTTGAGGCTTTCCATGTCCTTGATGGTTCAGGAAGCTGGTGATGCCCAAGAGGTACTTCAGCCTAGTCTATTTCAGGCCACAGAGAGAAAAAAACTCAGCTGAAGAGTGGTATGAGTTGATGGCTCTGCTTTTCCTTCAGTATTTCCAGCCAGGTTTTCTACTCGATAAATGTCACAAAGGCAATAAATCAAAACATTTGTCTTTCTTTCCCTTTCCCCTCACACTGCTGCCATTTTTGGGCAACATTTTTTCTTCATTTCCAGCACAATATTAGTAAAAGAATAAGCAAAACAGCATGTGCATTAGGAGGCTAAAGGACTTTAGATTCTCCTGGAGCATGAGCATTGGGAAACATAAAGCAAAAGGACAAGAAGTGTCACTCCTTGGGGACCCTCACCAAGCTAGTGTCCTAACGAACTCCCGAGGGCAGCTCACTGCTGGGAGAGAACAGCTCATTATTTTTATTTCAGATGTCAGAGAGAGCACTTGTAACAGCAGATCCTATACTAAAGAGCTCGTTTAGTACAAGAAATGAGCTTAACCGCAGTCAGATACTGTTGGGAGATATCCACATTAATGTTTGTCAGTCTCCAGAGAAAAACTAGCAACAGTCTCATGAATGAAGTAAAGAAACCATGAATGCCAGAGAGGTGCAAAGCAATAGGGGGAAGGGAAAGGAAGAAGAGAAAATCTCAGAAATAACAGTTGAACTTAGAGGTGACAGCCATCAGTTTTAACACTGTACATGTCACAGAAGAAAGGATTATGTTTTCTCACTGAAGTCATTCTTCTCCCTTATAGAATGCCTCTATCATGCACTCCCATCCAGGAGCAGCCCCATGATGTGCAGTAGGGCCAGGGCAGTGGGAATGATGGGTTCAGTTGGCCATTCAGATCCCAGATCCAGGGAATATCAGGCATGGAGAAGTGATGGAGTGATTATGTCAGGGTGAGGCCCAGTTGGAAACAGCAGGTGGTAAGATATCTGCAAAGGGAAGGCTCTGACGTGCCTTGCTCATTGCAGGGCTGAATCCAGCACTGTGCCAATAACATGGGCTCTCCTTTGAGGGCCCAGCAGCAAGATAAAGCCCAAGCCACCTCTCTATTAGTCATAGCAGTGGTTTTATAGGGCTTACTGTTTTATTTTAGAAGATGCCGAGTCTCAGGAAGTAAGTGAATCTGCTGGAGATAATTTTAACAGTTGTGTTCAAAATTAGACTTTCCTTCTCAAGCGAAAGCCCAATGTGTGTGTCTAAAAAAGCTAGGCAAGCATCTTAAAAGTGGGACTCTCAGTTATTTATGTGTGTCTTCTATGCAAACACACACAGAAAACCTCTTATTTTGAAAAATAAACAGAAGTGTAATAAGTGTCAGGCATTATACATAAGGAGTGTAAAGGATAAAATTTTAAAACTATAAAGCATAAAAGACACGAGTAGAAGCTAAAACATATTTTCTTTTTATATGTACCATTAACTTAAGATCATATTGATAAATGCTAAGTAACAAAACAGGAGGCAGGGGCAGGAAGAGGCTCTAAGTCCCAGTCTTGCAACACATCAGACTGTGCTAGGAATTTGTCTGGTGGGGCAGAGGTAAGGGGGATGATGCAGGAAGCCTTCACAGTCAGCACAGAACCTTCATCTGGGCAATATCTCAGGTCTGAGGAAAGAAGTGAGAGCCTCATCCATCGGAGGAGAGCCAGCTCTTTCCTCCCCTCTGGAGCCAGCCAGGCTGGAACCCCTCACTCAAGCACCCTAGGCTCTGGGCAGCTTTGAGCTACCACTCATTCTGCAGCACAGTGCTGCATACTAGCCCCAAGCAAGATATATCTAAAGGCAGATAATCCACCAGCTAATCATCAAAGATATCTTTTTTTTTCCCAAGTTATTTACAAGCAAGACATACCAGATTATTGAACACATACTTTGTTAGGAATGTATACAGGGCCATGGTAGCCTAGCAGCAATAAGATGAGAGATGATATATGCAAAGATACATTTGGTGCCTGTAATTGTTCCCTAACCCCTATACCTCTGGTTTTAAGCCTTTTTTTTTCCAACTGCCACAGCAGTATCAGGCATTAAGGAAGCATGAGATACTCAGAAAATTTACATGGGAGTGGAAGAAGGCAGTTGTACTGTGCTTTTTAATGTGATTTCACTCTTTGTGTTCACATCTTTTCCCTGAAGGTCCCAGTCCCTCTACTACATCCTGCTTTTAAAATGATATAAACATTAATCCAAAACTATGAAAGCATTGTTTGAACCCAGGATCAAAGCCATGAGCAAAGACTAAACCAGACTTCACTCTCATTCACAAAGATCTCATTTCTCAGCATCTGCCACTTTATTCCAATGTCACCTTTCAGCATCCCTTTGGCTAGAGTTCCATATTTATTCATAAGCTAGTGCACTTATGTTTGCCTAATATATGCATTATGACATTAACCAACCTTAAACATTATTCTTCTCTCTAAACTTATATGTTTTTACATGTGCTAGTTTTAAATGTTAAGTGACAAAGTCAAAATACTTGGAAATAACTGCTTGAATTCTTTGCTCATATGCCAATTCAAAATTCTGTGTTAGAATAGAACATTTGCTCATTGTTTTTCCCCCCCACCTGATCATTAGTTTCTCTCAGGGGAAATGCACTGGCAAAATCACAAAATAGCAGTGCCACAATAGAAGAAACATGGAAGAATGCCAGTGAGTAAAAATAACCTCCCCCAAAAGCCAGTACACAGGAACATAAATATATCTGGGAACTCCTGGGTCATCATCCCCCAAGACCAGTCACCAGGACACAGTCGGCTTTTAGTGGGGCACAGTGTGGCCTGACCACAAACATCAGTGACTTCAAAATGTAGGGCGTTTAGTACAAAATACCAAAAAATCCACAAAATCTATATTGCACCATTAAACAGCAAACAAGGAAAAAAAATTCAATTTCATGCCAGTTTCTAAGTAAATCTACTGTGTGTGCAGTAGATCAAACACATTTTCCTGGCCCCTGCCACTGTCCTAACTGGTGCTCCAAGGTGTCACCCAGCAAGTCAACTCAGATGCGAATCAGCAGTGTGCCATTTAGAATCAGCACTTCTGCCTTCACACAAAGAGAAAGAGCATTTGTCCAGGTAAAGTACATGCCATTCAGAATCAATATCTTTAAATAAAATCATGAACAAGTTTAATTAGAGAGTAACAATAAAGCAATTGAACATTGATGAATATAGAGAAAAGTAGCACAAAATAAGAGTGAAACAAAGAGGAGTGATGGGAATAGACTCTCATGAAACACTGGCATCTAAAATGTGATTTAATATAATCAGTTCAGTAAATCTGAGAAAATTAAAAACATTCTTCAGTTGCCAGTACAGAAGCTAGCTCCTTCCTGTTTCAGTAGACCTGAAAAGGGAGAAAACTGCTGAAATGAGGAGAATTATACTCTGAGATAAATCCATAAGACTTCTGCTACCTACTTCTGGAATGGTAAAACCATTTCAAAGCCCTTCAGCTACTGTGCACCCCTACACTTAAACCAAATTCTCTACCTAGAATATGAAAACCAGAAAGGAATGTAGCAAGCTATTTTTAAAAGGAGCTACAAAAAGCTAGTCAGGAAAGCAGCTGGTAAATAGGTACAAATGTTCAAAACAAATTTAGGCCAGATATGAGAGCAGGGTTTTGTTGGGTTTTAAGAAGAATAATTTTCCCAGTAAGGCATATTTTATAGCCTTAGGGTCACTGTACAAATAAAACAAGCAGATCTCTTAGAAGAATGCATGCAAAATTATTCTGAAGTTACGTGTTTATTATTATAAGGCTGAAAAAAGAACTGAAGGAAATGCTTTAAGAGGAGCCATATGCTGAAGCATTATTCACCTTTTATCCTGAAAACCGTGTTTTCAGTGTGGGCACTCTGAAGGCTCATATCAACAAGCAGTAGCCTCTGAAGCTGCTGACCCAAGAAAGCTTTTAGGCATGGCAGTTGAGGAGGCTTATTTATGAAATCCATCAGTAAATTTAAACTATTGCAGCCTCCCATTCCATGTTAAAGACTACCCTACTATTGTCCTCAGCTCTGATCTGTGTGGCCCAAATTGTCTTCTGAGTTAGAGGAAAAAGTGATTCCCTGTGATTCAGGAAAATACTTCTGGGTTTGTTCTACCCATAGGACTGAGATCAGCCGCTTAGCTGTCACTGAGCATAAACACAGACATAACCAAGTGTTCATTGCTTGGGCGGGGACAGGGGAGCCTTGTTTCACTGGAGCTGAAGTGAGAGGCAGCACAGCAGAGATGTGGTGACTTGATCTGATGGATCATGCACACCACGGGGACTGGCATTTTTAGTGTTCCCCACAGGGGACAGGTGGACCTGTGTTAGGCTGAAAGGATATCTTCTCAAAAAGAGGAAAAAACAAACTAGCCCCACTGTTTCCCCAGTGAATTTTCTGCCCTCAGTGTCATACTGCAGATTCCACTGTGTACTCCAGATGTGATCCAGCTATCTCATTGCTATCAAGAAGAGGAAGGTGGTTGTTGCAGTGCTTCTTTAAATGATGATTACATTTAAATGCTAACATAAGCCACCAGCCTGTGCAGTTCTCCAGCTTAGGGTCACAGACACTTGTAAAATGTTTACTGTCATGACAATTTGGGAGAGACCTATTCTAATTTTAGCTTCAGCTAACAGGTTAAATCCTAGCAGGAAGGTGGGAGATTTTCATTAGAAATACCGTCTGGAGTAGTAAGGCATTGCCAGACCTCAGCACTTCTGCAAATACAGTTTCCATGCAACTGTGAAGGGAGGAGGCTTTATCTGCTCCCTCTCTCCACTCACCCCAGCTGGCAATATGGCCTGGATACTAAATACATGTTATTTACTCTATCTGAGACCAGTAATACAACTTGCAAAAAAGTTAGGGACTGAGCAGTATATGAAGGATGTTGACCCAAGTTTGCCTCTGAACACAAGTCCTCTCAGCAAAATCAAGACACTACAGCCCTGCTTTCACCCAGATGGTGATCTTTCATTTTCTCACTTGGAAAAAACCATTTTGTATTCCTTTTTATGTTATTATGAGATGTCTGTAGGGACCATTTAGACCTGGGTGTTGTGCAGTGCTCAAGGACGCGCTGCAGTGTGTGACCTCAAGGATCTCATTCTAGACTTGATGTCATATAGGACATCTCTGGGACTGCTGCTGCCACTGTCAGCAGAGAAAGCATTGAGTTTTTACTTGTCTTTACTAGTCCTCAGAAACCCTTTGGTGCCACAAGGACAGAGCTTTTGTTTGTACAAGAAATGCTGAAGTGTTTTCACTTTCAATATGCTACATCACCTGTTGTGAATTAAGTTAAAATATTTTGCATATAAAATGGCTATGTAAAATTAATCATAAATAGTTTTTTAAAAAAATCCTGGCTATAATGTAGCTCATAAACCAGATTTTCACTCTGATGTTTTTAGTCTATCATGGTTGCCCTTGCAGCTATTACTGCTTAATATGAAATGTCAGAAAATGGGCTTCCTATCCATCACCTAAAGGAATAGTTGCTCCCAGCATAAAGACAAGACAAAATAAGTAAAGCTTCAAAGGCAGTTTTAGGAGGTTTCTTTGGGTATTAAAAATCTTGGCAAGAAATATTACTCCATAAAATGAAAGCGAATACTTGTAAAAACTATCATTATTTACATGTATGTGTGCATGTACACCGGCATACTCATACACAGAGTACTCTCATACTAGTAACAAATAAAAGGAGAGAGTTGGACTGAAAAAACTGGAAGAAAGGGAGTGGATTCTATGGAGCTGTATAAAATCACTGGAGAAGGCAATCCAAGATGCTCTTTCCTCATATGGTACCCTGTGTTAGCTCTTGTATGTGCACTGTGCAAGCAGAAATTCCCACTGATGTGTTGGTTTGTGTTCTGTTAATTTGATGTGGGCAGTGGTGAATTCAACAAGGGCTTTTTTAAGATGTTAGCTACACCCTAGATGTGACATGTTGTCCAAAGTCAAAGGGTAAAATCTTGGCACCACAAAATTCAATGGTAAAATTTCCTTTGCCATGCACATATTCTCCAGGTTATTGATGGCTTTAACCCATTATATGTCCTCTGAGAAACAAAGAACTGGTGTGCATATGAAACCTCTTTATGTAGTGTCTTTGACTCTCTATGTGATCCCATAGGACCCTGTTAGGAGGGGTCCTCTTCTTAGAAGTTTGATGCCCCCATTCCCTCCTTGGCCTTGGGTCAGCACTTACATTTCAGCAACAAGCATTTCATTCAAACAGGAAGAGAAATATGGCTCCTAGAAGGATGACTTGATAGCAAAAATCAAAAATAATATTTGCAATTTTCAATTGTTTAGAGATTATAGCATTTTGAATGTTATGCAGGAGTTGTAGACTAAGAAATCACATCGTCCAGCAATCCTTGAGAAGAATAAATCTGTAAATTCAGCAGTATTTTGAAACGTTTAGTATTGTTTAGACTTGTAAGGCAGAAAAATTCTGTGTCTACACATAGCTATTTACACTCAGCTCCCTCAGGGGAGAAGTTTTCCCTGTTGTGCCTTCAGAGACAATTGAAACTACAGTCCACAGGTCCTCAGAGTGCTGCTCTCTCAAGCAGCATTTACAATTTGTCATGTCTTCCTGCATATTTCCAACTTTTCTACCTAGTCTACATAAAAAGATGCCCATAAAAGAAGAGTTGAGGAAACTTCCCTGTCTGACCATCCAGGAGCCACACTGGCACCACCTAAGCTGGGACTAAGTCTCCTTCATAGCCACACATCTGACACTCACACAGTCAGACTAGGTTTCCTCACCATCTCAACCCCAGGTTTCCTACAGCAGAGTCTCAGAATCTCAATCCTTAAAATAATGTAATTGTGGTGAAATAACAAAACAGCAGCTCAAAATGGGTGCCTCCAAGGAAGGACACGGAACAAGGGAAAGCCTGGGCTTTTATACCAACACAGTCTAAGTGCTCAGGAGTCTGGAGGTCACTCTTGTGTTTCTGAGTGTCCCTCACCTGGCTGAGCCACAGGTCCACAAGCCCTTTGTTATGCCAAGGGTCAGCAGTTCACGGGCTCTTTTCTGGGCTTCCATCACCCAGAGCTCAACCTGCAGCTGCACACTGAGCTACCTGCACCAAATATCTTCCTCGACACAGGGGACCCCTAGCACCCATGAAAGAGGAGTCCTCAGCTTTCAAATGCTCCTTCTTGGAAGACCAATAACAATTTTGGAGCAGAGGACATGATAATATGCCCATTGTTCACAATCTAAATAACAATGTGCAGCATCGGGCTTCCAAATGTCAAGGTCATTTGTGGTATTTCTATTTTGAGTAAAATGGCTCCTTACAGTTTCCATGGTTTCACCTGAAATATGTACTGAGCCTCATTGTTAAGAACCTTGAAACCCGGCCATTCTAATAAGAAAAAAGAGATCCTCTTCTGTAGGTAGTCAATTTGACTTTTAAATGTAAAGCAGTCTGTATTTACCCTGGATAGGTTTATGGATCTTTACACTGCATTTGTGAACAAAACCAGATGTTTGGATAATCCAGTTTGCCCTTCCTTTTGGCATATTGCACAGTAATGAATTTAATTATTTCTACAACATAGATTTTTTTTTCTACAGTGGAAAGATTGGCTTTATTGTTTACTTCACATAAGGAAATATCAGCTTTATTAAAATAAACTATTGAGAAAACATAGTAGGTCACAGTCATAATGAAAATGCAAAATAAACACAATATGCTTTAGAAAGAAATTTTAAAAGTTTAGCATTGCTTCAGATTGTATTCTGTATGTGACATTCAGCTGTGGAAATAGTAACAGTTATCAGAAATGCCAAATTTTACAGGACAAGATTGTAATTTTTCTATTATTGCTGTTACTTAATTAATCAGAAACAGAATGCTGGAAGGAGACTGAAGAATGACTCAGATGAATAAGGCAGGGAATAGTTTAATGAATTTTAAAACCTAAAAATGCAAAATTAAAACTGTGGATACTAAAAGACAGAAGATTTCCATATTAAGTCCTCCAGTACTGCTCTTGTTGAGTTGCCAGTTTCAGAATGATCCTCTTTGCAATATTACTGTCATAAACACTGTGTTTTGTCACCAAAATGGGGTGATGCATTACAGTGATGTAGCTCTACTGATAGGGGTAGTATTGGAACAGACACTGCATAGCAAGGAAGTCCATTCTCTTATTAAATGGACAACTTTACAGCACAATTTTAAGCAGAATATGGAACCAGGTCATTATTTAAGTCTGTCCTTTCCTTCTTTCCTTTCTTTCTTTCTTTTGAAGCCTATCTATTAGTAGACTGTCATCAGCTGAAGCTCTCATAATTCACATGACATCAGTGCGTGGTATTTTTCTCATTTGCTACTCACTCTTTTTACAGCTGCAGAAGACACAGAAAATGTAAGAACATAGAGGAAAATTGCCATTTTATCTCTGATAAATTGCAGTCTCATGTTATGGAAAGTCTGTTTGTTTCCCCCTTATCAGGCCAAGAGATTTTTAAAAGCAGTAAATAGAATCCAACTCACCCAGCTGCAGTTGTCTTAGATGTGGCCATTCATGCTGAGTTCATGGACTAGACTCTATATTCAGCAATACAGAGAGAATTCAGTGGTTGACCTCTAGATATCTTTTTTCTTTGCTTTATATGCACACAATAAACTATTTTCACAAATAGTTTGTGAAAATGTTTAGAATATCTGTACACAGACATAGCTCTGAACAGTTTTGCTTAATGTCAACAGAAATTTATACAAAACTAAAATCTCTGAGGACTTAAGTCTTTGACTACCTATTTTGTATTATTTAAAGCATTTACATATATTTCTATGTCCTTCGGTGTTATTTCTTGGTTGATACATTTCTCCTATGTGGGATTTTATAGTCCTTATAGTTTTAGTTATTAGAGAGGAAGGAAAAAAAAAGAAAATAAAAACTTTCCATACCTTGTACATTTTCCTACTCTTATTTCATTAGAAATCCTAAAGAAATCTGTAAAAAACTAGAATAATTAGTGTCCAGCTTACTTGCATCCTCCGTTGTTCCTAACCATCCCTATTGCCTTCCTCATACATCCTTCCAAAAAGGTCTGTCCCACTGTTCTGCCAGAAAATATTGCATCTGATACAACAAATGTGTTAATAAGCACTTCTTTTTTTTAATACAGATAAACCTTATAAACATGAAAGATCTGTCATATCCTTTCTTGTACCTCAAAACACAAGAGAAATGCACATGTTAAAAAGTATTCCCAACACTGAGACACTTCAAATTCCTTCATAGCTTTATATCCTAGGAGATTAACAGGTGAAAAACTCTTTCTACAGGGCTCTAAAGGAACAGAAATGACTGAAGGCTGAAACATCCTAGCACATCCAAATAAAATCATAAGATGTTACAACCAGTAAAGGCTATGACAACAGTATGAATGTTTCACAGACTGATCTATCTTAGGTAAGCTTTCACTTGGGGCAAGGTGCTTTGAAAACTTTTTTTTTTCTTTTCTGTTTTCTTCCCCAGCATTTTTTTCCCTTCACCTGCAAAAAACCTCCTTCAGCTCTTTCTTAAAGCTCAGAATATGAGTGGCACATTAGTATTGAAACTTCATAGCTTTTGCTAGATTTGGAAAAGGCCAAATGTTGGGTTCTTTTGATCAGAATTGCCAGCCCTGGGAGTAAAAGAAATTTTCTCCAGTCACTTGGCCACTCTTGCCTGCACTATCTTCCCTGAAAAATAAAATCTGTGCATCCAAGAGTTTCAGTCAAGAATTTATAGAGAAAGCTTCAAAGCACTATAGACAGAAGAATTTCAAGTATGTCTTAGCTATACAGAGCCCTTACTCTTCCCTAAAAGACCATACGGTTGGTACTGTGCTGCCAATTCAGTGAGTGATAGGAAAGCACAGATTTTTAATCAGCTGTGTTAAAACTCAAGCAATATTCTGTTTCTGCTTTTAGTATTAAAGAATGTAAATATTTTTGAATGGGTTTTACATGAATAACATGAGAATACTTTTTAAAAAGTTGATGCCCTTTAGTGTCTAAAGCATAGAATCACAGAATGATTTGGGTTGGAAGGGACCTAAAGGATCACCTGGTTCTAACCCACAGTGATGGCATCTACATATTATCTAAGTTTAGAATTCCTTCTCTGGTCACTGAAGGTAAACTTCTTGACTCATTTCTCAAATGTAGATACCAAGTGCCACTGGAGATGTCACAGGACACCTGGGAGCACTGCACAAAGGTGGCAGATGTTGCACACATTACAGAGAAGACCCATGACTTCCCAAGCTTCAGCAGAACATCTGGCAGGACATTCAAAGGGCATTAGGTGGACTCAGTAGAGTTTGGAGCTCCCCATGCAGGCTGCTATTTGAGGGTGACTTGGAGAGCTCAGAGCAGCACCCTCAAACATCTGCCTTGGTTAGGTTTCAATTGAGTGAACAAAGTTTAGACATCTTATTCCCATGTAGTTAGCTACATCTAGGTACCCAAATTTTAATGTCTGCTGCTGAGTCTTACCATGGATATGCAGTTAAGAACATAAAGTTGTTGGGATTTGTAGAGAGATCAAGTAAAATGTGCTGTGCATCAGGTAATAGTGATGTTCTAGGGAATAGCAATTTCCAGAATTAAACAATACCTGGAATAAGTTGATGGATGAGGTCCCTCTCCAGAAAAGTATTTACCATTAAGCATGCAAGAAGCTTTGTCTTTATTCAATGAAGCTTGCAGCATACTCTGGGAATTTAGGATGTGGTTAACAGGTCTGCTGGTTCAGGACTCTAGCTCCATCTGCATACACATATTCTGCATTAAATCTTGTGCTTGTGCACAAGGCTTTGCAACCCCTGCCCACTGTGCATAACCTTACTGGAAATGGGAAAATAATTAAAATCAAATAAGTGGCTTTCTGAGCACAGCCATAAGATAACTAGAAAATCAAATCTTCATCGTGCTCAAGCACTCAGGGTAGCTGCTAGTTTGCTGACACACAGCAGCTGGTGAAATTACTTTTGCCTGAGCATCACAAGGGTTTGCCTTCAGTTGCATGGCCTTAGTTCTGCAGTACAAGTGCAATTCAGAAAAATATTTTTGGATAAGCAGTATTTGAAGTGAAATTCAGTTTTAGGAAGCTTGCAGACCATAACTGATTGGCAAAAGAGATAGGAAATATCTCTTACCAAGAGGTTTCTTGGGGGTTTTGGAAGCTATGAAATCAGTTTCTACAAAAAAAAAAATATGGATATAAGAAACATATATTGTGGGATGCTTCTATACCTCTGTAATAAAAATGTTAATTTATTCTTAGTTCACCCAGCATTTCACTGCTGTGTACTTAGATAAGACTCAGATCTCTTCACTCCCAAGGCTGAACTGAAAGATTATAAAAATGAATGGTCATATTCTCATGGAACAAACAATTTCTAGTATAAAATATATGGTAAAGAAGAAAATACTAGTAATTTAACCTAATTTTAAAAAATAAACTAGTCTTATTATCTAACTTAAGTATGGCTCCTTATCAGAGCTGGAAAGATCCTTGTCTTGAATAGGTTCTTTAGACTTGTCTGAGCTCTTAGACCTGATTTACTTTTTCAGGATCTGTGTAATTGGCTTAAAATTGATAGAGGAGGGGGGAATGAGACACATGGGAGGACGCATGATAGATACACATGACACTGGCAAGTGTCAAGTAGCTATTTTATTATTTTTTTTTTTTTTAATTTATTTTATGTAAAAAGTCCATTCCACAGTAAAACATCTTAAGAAAAATGTCCATCTTACCAAACTGAAAATGTGTTTTGTTTTTAAACTTGCTTTTTAAACCAAAAACCAAGCTTTGCTTTATTTGGTCTCCACCAATGTTTTTTTACATTGAACTGAACTGCCAAATGCGGTTTCAATTAATAAATTATCCAGAAGCTTTGCTGATAATTCTACTGAAACAACAAGAGGATGCTGATCTGCTTACCTTGTCATTGTGCTCCTTAGTCAGCTTTTCCCCAACCTCTCATTAAAAGATTGTTTCTTTAATTTACCTGTTACAGTGAAATATCTGGTTGTTTCTCAGATCTTATTATCTTAAGCCACAAACTCCATAAGCATGAAAACAGCCATCCATACAATTTCAAACTACATGAGTATGTTAAATCAGTAAAACATTGTTAATACAACCCCAAAATACACTATCAGTTGAAGTGCAAAAGTCCAAAAGCACCTGATGAAAGACAAAGCTAGGACTCAAACACTGATACTATCCACTCTAAGCTTCAAATACCTAAAGGGACCTTGTCATTTGTGATGTGTGGTCTACTCTGTTTCATTAAATCCTGCTCCTGTAGCTGTGGCTCTGGTATTTTCAAGACAAATCTTTCATCAGTGTTATAAAATTGGGCTAAACTGGCTGACAGTTTGATCCAAACTAATCCTACAGAAACGTTAACAAGTCCCAAAAGCAGTTGCTATTAGTAGCTGATCTGTTTGAAGAAAGATGGACCAAGTATGATGAAGAGGTTAAAAATAAGTTCAACAACCTGCGTGTTTGGCCATGCAGCTTTCTGTCTCTGTTATCTAACATGCTCACCTCGGAAGAAATCTAATCTTTAATTAGAAGTACCAATCTGGGATTCGTGCACTTACATAACAAATCACCTTGGGAAAGAATTAAATAAAAGACCTTTCTACCAGGAATACTATCCTCAAATATTAACTATTTATGCTGTAATAATTACAGCATGGAACTGCACAACTAGCCAGCTCACAGTTTTGCATATGCTGAATTAAAATAGTTGCAGACAATTAAGGCCAGAAACTGAGTGATAATGATCATACTGCAGAAATATTATGTGTTTCCTCTATCTTTCATTACTCACTGCTATAATGAAACTCCTTCTGTTTCTGAAATATCTTCTGGCCATTGTATTTTTATTATTTTTTCTCACCAGATGATCTGCCATCTAGCCAAAAATCTGAAACTGGTTTAGTTTCTATTTTTTAAATCTCTGCATTTGAATCAGGTTTTCTTGGTTTGTTTGGTTTGTTGGTTTGTTTTTTTTAAAACTCACATCTGCCACGTTAAAAAAAAAAAAAAAAAAAAGGCCACAGTTCAATACAGTGGATTTATCTCAAATCCTGGCAGGTTAGCTTGTCACGTTTTTGCAGAACACATAAGACATTTGGGATTAGAGTTATTCCTTGTAACCATGTCATTAGCATTGTAGCAGTGTGCAGGCACTGATCATATTCTCTCTGCCTCGCCTCCACACCTCTAATCTCAGAGCTGACCTGATTTATATCACTGGCATTACATGGGCCTGTACATATTGAAATCCAGGAGAGGGAAAAGGGCTGAGACTCCCTGAAAATAAACTCAGCTGGCAAAGAGATTAACCCATTTATAAATGCATTTTTGACTGTGCTGAGTGTGCAGAGTTTCATCCATTTAAGGAACACAGGACAAAATCCAGATACTAACACTGCTTGGAAAGGGAGAAAAAAGAAATAGATGAAGTGGTATTTTAAAAGGATCTGTTGCCAGCACACCAATTCAAATGATTTGGGGATTTTTGGGAGAGAAGGAAGGGAGGAAACAGAACAGTGAATTTGGAGTCAACATCTCAGAGAAATCATCAGCAGTGGTTGGTGTAAGAAAATACTCTTTTCTTTCCAAGTACCACTCATCATTAGTATCTTTGGAAAACCTGATGTCCTCTTAAAAGCTTTCCCAAAATAGATGCAATCAGTCATCAATGGCAGAGGTTTATGTAATCTCACATTTACAGCAAGGAAAACAATTTACAGATGAGCATAAACATGAGACACTGTGGCCTTCAGGCCTTTGTCAAAGGATTCCCAAAAAACAACTCAGCTGACATGGAAATCACCAGTACACTTCACAAGTGTCCTTGTACCCTTCTGAGCATGAAGAGTCATATTCATTTGGTGATCCCAGTTGTAAATCCAGGTTCTTCTGAGATTTAAAACACAGAACACCATTATTCTTATGAAGACCATTTTCTACCCTTCTATAAACATCTGCTAAAGCATTAAATACATAGGACTAGGTTTAAAAACTGGGCTTTGAGAATTACGTTCACACATAATACTAGGAAACAGCAAGACATGCAAGGTATTTCTTGGGCAGTTTATGCCAGATGTGGGTGGATGAGACGTGCAGATGCCAGATGCATGCTTGTGTTCTCTTTGAAGATGGGGAGACCTTAATGAGTGAGGATCCATGGCTGGACAGGCAAAGCACCCATGGAGCTCAGTTGGGCTCATGGAGTTCCAGCTCATTCACACCTCTGACTCGGCTTCCCTCTTCTGATTGAAAGCAAGTCCAGAACATTTAAACAAGTGCAGAACATCTAGGCTGTATTTTAGGCACTGTAATATCATCCCCAAGAGCATACATGGCTGTGGAACTTCAACACTCTGCTTGATAAACCAAGGTGCATCTTCCAAGACTGTGAGTGAGAGCAGGGATGAGAGCTTGTGGAAGGGAGCAGTTCTTTCTGTGGGCCCTGGAACTAAGGCAGTAGCTGTGCCTGGAGCAAGCACACTGTGCTTATTTGGTGATTTTTTGCAGTGACAGGGCAGTACAGGTCATTGCACCAAAAATACTGCAATTATTCTCATTTTTTACCTAAAAATATCTAGCAGTAAAATATTCTTAAATTCATAATAGTCTAAAGCAAGAGAATTATTTTTCCAAGAGGTGATTCAGATGACCCCTAACATAGGTATTTAGAATAATTTCCAGCACTTCTAAGTCAGATCAAAACCAGAATAAAATTGGTATAGGGTTAGGAAAAATTGAGAGAAAAATCAACTGTCCTGAGACTGTGGGAGGAATCATCCTGCCCTTGTCAGCCAGAAAAATGTCATGATTGTATTGCTGTCAAATCTTTCTCTAAATTAAGAGTGTCAAGTTTATTTTTGTACCTGTTACTATTGCAAGCCTGGTGTGTTTTAAATATGTGCAAAATTCCATCTCAAGAGAAACTTTGATTTTAAAAGGAAGAAAAAGGTAAAATGGGTTTAAATGTAATAAAAAGAATAAGCAAAAAAAGAAATTAAGGAGGAGGCGAGGTAACAATCTCATTCAGATTCTTTGTCATGTGTCCATAGCCAAGGGTTTTTTCAGACACTTCTTTCATATAAAAATGTAAATATTCAATAAATATAAATACTATATCGTCTCTGAAGGGTAATAGAAGAGACACACAAGACAGCATAATGATCAGTTCAGAAATCTATTCTACATTTAAATGGATTTAAGGTTGAAAGCACTTGTCAATAATTCAAGGGTAAAATACATTAAGGGACTACTGTAATTATCCAAAGCTCAGGCAATATAAGCTGGGAAACTGAGAATCAGGGAACTGATTATAGAACATCCAGCCATGCAACCATCAGGATTTTGTGTTTACTGTATAGTATTATGACTGAACAGAGTTAAGGATAGTTGCCTCCCTCTGTTGTGCCTGCTTTGAATACATCTATGTTGATTATTTTTGGTGTAAAGTAGCGCCATATTTAAATGTAGTTGTTTGCTAAAGAGACCCTGGTGCTACTACTGAGAAGCAGTCAGCCCCTCCAGTGACTGTCAGAACACAAATAAGATTATTCTCCTATCCATGCAAATATAAACAACATACTTCAGTGAATTAGAGCAAGAAAGATTAAATTAATAGACAACCCCTGGTCTCTGACAGCTGTGTCTTCTTTCCCTCACACAGCCCAGAACAGGACATCTTGTATCTTTGAAAATTGCCTAGAAAAAAGCAATCTGTGTGTAAAATCACAGAAAACAGGCTGAAAGGGATATCAGGAGTCCACCCTCATATATTGCTACACCCTAACCCCATGCAATGACTCTTTCTGTAGGTCACTGTCACAGACAGCAGCAAAAGGAAATTTCTCTTTGCCTTCTCAGATATGGCTATTTAGGAAAAAATACCCTTTAAATATAAATAAGTGAAGTTCTCTTGGGAAAGTGCTGAAACTACAAATGACATAATCAAATGAAATAAAGCCTGTGTTATGGGCATTAGTCATCCATTCTGCATGTGTCCAGTCTGTTCAAAATGACAGAGAATGCCTTTGGCTCACTTTGGCATTAGAATTGTAATTCCACTTTTGACTTGTTTTCTTAGTCAGATGGTCTACATAAGTTCAAATAACTCTGAACAGCTGGGAAAAAAAAGTGCTAAATAATAAACATCTTTTTGCTTTCTTCACCACCACTCACTGTGTATCTCAAATCAAGGTTAATTAATTCTTAGAATTCATGTTTTCTTCCTGGAAAATGTGCTGCCAGATCAGATCAAAACAAAGAAACAAAAAACCTCCACCTGGAATGCAGCCTCATTCAAACAACACCGACACAGATTGTCCCTGCACACAGCAGTTGTGTTCCCTATGCAGAGCACATAGCTGATGGCAAAACAGAAACAGGAGTGGCACAAATTGGAAACCATCCACTCTGTTTAGCCTGTGGCCGTGTGGTTACCAGTAGTAAAAGAATATTCTGGATGCTTCCCTCACTCCTATCCTCACCCAGGACCTATACCTTTGTTGTGTATTAATAGGAATGGAAATGGAGCAATTTTTTTTCTCCTTAGTCAGCCAGTCTGAGTAATTAAGTGCTGGGAATGGATTCTTGATACTTCATTGTGCTTAAATTAGTTCATTAGCCAGAGATCTTTATTTTGTTATAGAACACCAAAAAACATGTAAGGCTTTCCTGAGCTTCACCCACTGGGCTTTTACATCCCAGTGGTATTCCACCTGGAGTCTCAGAAAAGTGACAAGCAGGATAGTGGAAACCATGTCCACTGTAAAACCTCTTGAACAAAAACAAAAGTTGAACCATTTTTGTAAGTAATTAGGCTGGATAGAAAGAAGTCATTGTAGCCCCTTCCATTACAACTGTTTGGCATGGTATATGCAAAGTTCTAAGCAGACTACCACAGCTGAGCACCTCCACAGACACTGCTGAGGCTGAATCCTGTCCTATCTGTACATATGTTAGATACTTGTACTGACAGCCTCAACATAGAAACCTTCTAAGGCTGACCAACATTTTCTGTTACAAGCCATGTGCAAGCACTCATGAATTTAAATAAGGTGTAAATATAAACATATTTGTATGGGACTTCCCACTTCATTCAGACAAAAAATTAAACAAATAAAAATATCCATTGTCATTGGCAACAAAACATCCTAATGCAGGAAAATATTCAAAAAGCAACTGAGTGCATAGAACAAGACATAAGTTACCTCAAGGATAAACTTGGATGATTGACTTCAAAGATGGGTTCATTTGATTCAAAGAATTGTGTTGCTGCTTTGGAAAATATCCAGCAAAACCTGCCTACCAATTTAACCTCCCAGAGGAGACAACTTGATGAATATTACAGGCAGGAAGTCAGAAGAGTGTGGTATAGCTTTGCTCCTGAGCACCTATTACAGCTGCAGTCACAGTGCAGGGCAGCCTGAGGCTGCTCCTCCCCCACAAAACAGGGGTTCAGGGACTAGGCAGGAACAGGAGAATTTGGGCTGGGTCTGACTGTTGCCCCTCAGGGGTGACAATGTCACTCAGAGACACAGCAGAATTTACCCTGTGCTCAGAGCAGTGACAATCTCTCCATTAAGTTTAGTGTATTGATTGCAGGTGGTGATCGAAATTACACCTCAAATATATTCCTTAGAGTTTGACTCTGAGGTGGTACAAACTTGACTGAGATTATAGGAGCTCTGTCAATCAATTAAGCTATAAATCTGGCCTTTCAACTATCAGTACCCAAATATTGAGTAAACAGAGAAACTCTATTAATACACAGCAATAACATTCAAAAACAACTGGATAAGTCCACCTGCAGCCAGTTTTGTCTTCTGTAACCTCTCTTCAGTTCTGCCACACATAATTTTGAAAGTTGACCCCATGCCCCTGGCTCTTGCTGCACTTGTTTAATCCCACAGTCTCATCTCCAGAAACAAAGAAAAAGAGATAAGAATAGATCCCCTCTAATGCAACTGTTAAGGGTGTTAGCCATACATTGTTTATTGGGCAGTGCATTTCACCAGTGCCACAGAGATGATGCTAGAAAATCAACAGAGCTAGTGTTATAAGCTGTTCTCATTTCCAAGAACAGCATTTGAAATAAGCCATTCCTTCAGCAGCCAGAAAGTGTTTAGTAGCTGTGAATTCTCTTTGTTCTTGCTGCAGGTATATTACAAGAGCTCACAAGACTGATTCAGTGAGCGATAGCCTCAGGGATGATGCCTTCCAGAAGATATTCACTTGAGCTGTGATAATAAAGGACACAAATAAACCAGTGGCTCCATAACCCTGAACCTGCTCTAAAGACACAGAGAAACAAAGCAGAAAAGAATTCACACCTGAAAATAAGACATACAACTGGGAAGTTTCAAATTGGGGATTTCTCTGTAACTTTGTCCTGATAATAGATCCAAAGTCCATTGACCAGAAGCTACACAGGTAAAGTCGAACCACCTGGAGCTCTGAGACAGGTTTGATTGATTAAATCTGCCCTCTTTTCTGTCTGTGATTGAACTCTGAGAAATGGGATTTACCTGCTGTGGCCACAAGACCTCATGCACTGCAAGGCCCATGTTTGCCTGCCTTGCTTTACTGTTTTTCATCCCTGCTCTGCCAGTTACTCATGTAGCTTTTCCTAGTGCAGACTCCAATTCCATGTCTGCAGACACTCAGCCAGTGCTTCTCTCTAACAAACCTGGGCCCAGGGGCTCACAGATGCATTTGTGGGGGACAGGGACTTTTTCTGCAATGTGCTCATTTTTATCCCCTTTATCTCTGTGGCCAGATAACACAAACCTCCACTGTAAGAAAGCAACTGTTCTGCATTTTTAACTCACTGCTAATATAGGATTCTACCACTTATATGAAAGTTGTTCCTCAAGCCTCTGAGCTTAGTTAGTGCCAATGTTTACACCAGGTCATGAAACAGCCTTTGTGGTGCTCTGTCATGTTTCATCTACCACATAACATAGGTTATCTAACCATAATGGATAAAGCAGGCTGAAATATGGCATATTATTAGATCTGCTACAAGCCCAAAATTCATAGGTCTGTCCTGCATTATATGATGCTGCCTAGAGGTGCTCAAACCAGATTTGGCATCAAATGTCATCTAGATTAGTAGCAAGACTTTTTACCTGTGCTATTTCTATCCTAGTTCCCAGATGACCCAAGTTCCTTCCCAAGTAATACATCAGGAGGAAACAGATTCAGGACGTTGTTCTGGTGCCTGGAAAGGCTGACCTGGAACAGGGACTAGTCATAGCAAAAGGAATAAAATAGGTATTTATTGAAAGGATACACCTTGGGCAGTGCAAGAGCCCGGCTGGGGCTACACTCAAGTCGAATCCAAGATGGATCCTGGTCACGAGTTTTTACACTTTTATAAGTTTTGGTTCATCTGCATACTGGGGGCAATTATCCAACCACAGCCCCAGGCTATGAAGTCTCAACCCCTTGGCTTGCCCCCTTTCCTTTTGCTGTTGTTTATGCTTTTTGGGTAACAGGTGTCCTTGATTCTCTGGCTGGAAAGGGATTGTTTTGTCTGACTACCCTGGGAAGAGAACTTACTAACACCTAACATGAAGTTTCAGAGTTACACACTATGCAGCAGAGATTCTGAAAAATATAAAAGCTAAAACCCAAGGCATCAGTTCCAGCTTGGGGAGGCCAGCATAATACAACAGTTACACAGTTAATGCTCCTAGCACAGACTCCCTAAGGATCACCTGTACAAATAAGATGGTGAAGGATCCAGGCCTTTGGGCCAGATCCAGCATTACCAGTTCTAACAGAAAACTCCTACTCATCTCAATGGATTCTAAATTAAGCCCTCAGGCCATGAAAGGCAGCTGCTCAGAAAATTATGCTAGGTCATGGCTAGAGACAAGGCACTGCAGTCCCAGGGATTACTGAATATTTTATCACTCGGTTATTAAAAAACATGTGTATCAGACATCTATCATGTTGAGCATCCATAACCCTGGCTGCTTCTGGGGAATTGAGGGAGGATATTAGCAGAAGAGCTATTTCAGGACTGCAGGTGTCTGCCTCCAATAAGCCAATACTTTCGTGCAGCAAGGGACTTTGCTGGATATTCTTGTACCTTCAGTAGGTGTGGGGCTGACTCACACTCTGCTGCAGGAAATACCCGTAGCAGATAATTCAGGGGTGAGCTGCCCTGTGCGTGTCACTGGCCTCCTGGAGACAGATCAGGGCAGAGCCAGGGCAGACACCTGAGAACAGCCAGGCTTGTGTGCACACGGGGTCAGGGCCTTCTGGGTGTGAAGCAGAAGGAAAAAGCTTCTGGAAGGAGAATGGCTGCAGGGAGCCGTGCACAGCAAGGGCAGGTTTTAACAGGCATCTCAGGGTACAGCTGTGATTTCAGCAGTCAGTTCATCCAAACTGAATCAAGCTGTTCCCAACGCAACCTTAGAGGTATTGCCATTCAAGAGCAACTGGATAACAATCTACTTGAAAAATAGCATCAACAATAGTACAGTTACATAGGTTTCCTTCAATACAATATATAAACAAACTAAGTCACTGTTAATTATCTTTTCATGATTGTTAAATCTTGCTATGATATGAAATGCCAGTCAGTTTGTTGTTTCTCAGATTCTTCAGGAGAACAGCAGTGCCTAATTGATTAATTCTAGTCCTAACCTAGCTGATCCAAGATGAATAGCAAAGGAGATGTGAGAAATGAAGTCTGTATTTAAAAAAAATACTGTTTTAGTCTTTGTGCCTCATATCAATGTTTTCTAAGACAATGAAAGATTTCACATATAGATGCATGTGTTCAAAGAAAGAGCTGGAAGTACACCAGAGCGGTAGAGTGCCTCTGATTTCTTTCCCAGTCTGACTCACTGAAAATAAAAATTTTTGGGATAAATCTCATAAGAGCTACTATGAACTCCACCTTGAGATGGTCTGTAGGGAAACCCCATGTTCCTGAGAAAAATTATTTAGATTGTAATATGCCAGTCTGCTATGTTCACTAAACCAAAAGTGACAGTGACAGTGTTAAACAGACTTTAATACCTGTAAACATTTGTCTGTCCTCTGAGTTCCACTTCTGCTCAGAACAGTTACTGCAAACACTAATACTTCAGAAATTGTGGCTAGAAGGAGTAGATCAGACTAAGGAGTACCATACTTACAGAAGTAGAGATCGTTTTCTTCAAGTAATGCTACAAGAGAAAGGAATCTGGCCCAGTATCTTTATTATAAGTAGTAGTAATGCTGTGTACTCTGATTCAAACCTATCATCACAGCATTGCAGTCATCCTTACAACAGCATTATACTTTCTGCCTGAAAGGCAAACAGCAGAGAAAGCAAATGGGGTCAGATTCTCCTCCCAAGTACTCTACTTCGAAACACATTTTGGTTCATGACATTTATTCAGCTCCAGACATATGAGCGCTGGGTGCTGTTATCAACCAAGAAAGTGTTCAGACAAGCTGCTATGGTTCCACTGCAGTTAGTGATCCTGCTGCCCTCCCATGACACAGGGCAAAATAACCTGAGCAGAAGCAGTGGCACTCAGCTCTCTCTAGACACTGGTGTGCATGTGAAAGGGAAAACAAAACATGCCTCCTGTGCACTTATCAAACTAAACTCTCCCACGCTGCAACTAGATCCATGCCACCCTCAGATAAGGGACACTCTGAATGTGCTTCCCACTTTGGCCAGGTACCCACCCAGGACAGTGGTCCTCTGCCACACCAACACAGAGGGAGCTGAGACCCTCTCTAAAAGCCACCCAACACAGAATAAGAGGCCTGTCCCACCCCAGAAAGGCAGGCAAACCTCAGCCAGGATTCTGTGTCCCCCCAGAGTAGAGAGTGCTGTGAATAGCCAAGGGCTGGTTTCACACCCACCAAACCAGGTGAGAAGCGATACAGCCAGGGCTGCATGGTGTTGTGTCACAGTAACTAAACCTCTGGATACAAATAGACTGAGTGTTCATCTTAATTAACCTGTTCTAAAGGTCAGACACTATAGTTCCTATGTGGATGTCAAAGCTCATCCTGCAGCAATCAATCCCATAATGACCACCCTGAGCACCAGTGTCTGCCCTCGCACAAGCTGCCCGGCTGTTCAGGCTGGCTGGGATGAGCCCAGCAGCTCATCCATCTGGACACCATCTGCCTCACAGGAGCTCCCAGTCATGCTGCTGAGAGCTGGGGCAACCCTGTGCAAGCTGAGGTGTGGAGAACACACAGGCAAAGAAAATCCTTCTGCAATCCCTGCAAGGACACCACAGATTTTGTCCTAAATCTCTGCTGTAACAGGTGTCGGCGCTGACCCGGGACACAAGCGGAGTCTTGCCCCCTGTTTGCAATGATAGAAGGAGCTCTGCCTTTTTTTGTGTGGCTCAGTGTGTGCATCTCTTCTGGATGACAGGCTGGTGTCTGCCTCACAGGTGCCAGACAGAAAGGAAATTTGATTACTTGTCAGATGGAAAAAGCAACAGTGATCCTCTCTTGCAGTCTCTGGAGAGGTGAAGAGGGAGTGTCTGCTCTTAATTATAGCCTTCAGACTGGATCATGTCCTGAGAAGCTGAGAGCAGGACGATGCTTATACATATACCTGTAAATCACTCTCTAAGTGACTGCTGGCATTTGTGGAGACAAAAAAAAAAAAAAAAGAAAACAAACAAACAAACAAAAAACCTAACATGGCAACACTCTACTTTATTCACTGTAGTCTGCATTATTTCACTGTGCATCAAATGTGCAAGAGCCATGTAGGAAGGATTTCCAGAAAAACACCTCTCTCTCAACTGCATTCTTATCTCATTGCTGCAGTGCTTCTCAGCATGTCTTGCACAGGTAGAGAATCCTGACCACCCTGTGCAACACAAGTGTCAACCTGATCCAGGGAGGCCAAGAGAAGAAAATCCGAAATTAATGCATTTAGGAAGTCTGGGTGTTTTCAGACGGTTGCATTAAGGAAAATGAAATGTTTTCAAAGGATATTTTTAAAGCTTGTTTTCATTAAAAATAAAAACCTCTGTGATCTTTTAAAGGGTAGTGTGGTAGACGTAACTGGTCAATAACTCCAATGGCAAAATGAAGTCTTTGTAAATGCTATGAATCATTTAAATCACCATTAAAAAATAGCATTATAACCACACTTGCTACTTCTGGAAATATTAATGAGGAAGGAACTTAAAGTGCAGTTAACTGTTAGCTGGACTATAGTCAGGAACCTGGTTCTTCTGCCATAGGAATTGATCAAACTTTTGTCTATATTTTCTGCAAGCTTTGCAATCCCTGCAAGAAGGGTCTGTGCCCCACAGTCACTCCCTGACTTTCTTGGACAATGTACAAGAGGATCCAGCTCACCTAATTCAATCCATTTATATGCCAGGGCTGCAGCCTAGGATGGCTTTGTGAGCTTCTTTGTCAGTCAGTGGAAAGAAACAGGCATTTGAAGAAGGCAGTTCATCTTCCTCTAGGCACTGTTTAAGGTAGGATGACACAGCCTGTGGAGATGTTTACCTGCTGCTGATTGTAGGATCTAGATGCTCCTACTCACTTTTAAGAGAAGAGTGAACTAATTAGGATGAGAACCTTCCCTTCAAAACCATGCAAAATGGAAGGAATCACAGGCATGAACAGCAGCAGTACCCAGCTGGACAAGTCATACTTCAGTACCTTCTGCCTTGCTCTGGTTTCTCCTGCCAGCCCTGGGGTAAGCCCAAAAACTGAGCGAGTCACCAGTGGTGTTATTCCATGTTGCCTACAGAGCCTGCTCCCCTATGGTTCTAGTCTGACCTCTGAGCTTTGTGTCAGGGCAATTGTTTTGACAATCCCACACTGAAATACAGTGCCTTGCACAAAGAGCACTGAGGACTGCTGATTTACGAGTTCCCTAGCCTAAGTCAAAATTTAAATTATTGTATCGATGTTAAAAATTGTTTGGCATCTTTTTCTTAGTGAATTGATTTTCTTAGAATTTGGATCATACATATAAAAAATTTCAGTGTAAAGAATATGAGTGCTGAGAGTTCTCATCTTCAATTGTCCCTAGTTTTTTTTCACTTATGGGTTCCTCATATGAGTAAGGAGCACAACTTTCTTATGTTCAGACTTCTTTAGACAACACCTGTCTTCATAAAGTCTGAGATCACTACATGGCCAAAAGCTTCTAGGAAAGCTTGAGGGAAACATGAATATACACATCCACATGATTATATCATTGCTAAAGCTTTGTTTGGTCTATGGTAGAACAGGGAGAAAGTTAATTTCACAAGGTCTAAATGAAATTTTATCTCAACAGAAAAAATATGAAATGTTGCTTTGTAAACAAGCAACTCTTTTTTTTATGAGACCTTTCCTCAATGGTCTCAAAAATTTAAATCATTTGACATGACTTCATTAATGAAGTGTTTTTCAGAATGAAAGGAAAGAGAAATATCTGATCTTATATCCTAGATTTTTGCCTGAATTTCTTTTCCAGATTGAATGTACAAGCAAATCCACTCCAAGTAGAAAGGCTATATCCTACAGAACCATTTCTACAATTATTTTACAGTAGGTCTCAGTCAATTGCCAACGTGACAGAACAGAGACAGAGAAACACCTAGGACTTGAAATCCAGATTTACAGCAGAGCAGATTTATGTTCATGACCAGAGACAGCAAGTCAGAAAAGAGATCTTGAACATGCCCCAAGGAGTCATGTCTTTTGACAGTGTATTGATTGCTTATATACTCTATCTGATCTCAGAACTGAATGTATAGATCTGCCTCATAATTCTCATGCTTTGCCTGCTCATAAATATATCCAGAACCCATCTATGTTTTCACTATGCATATATTACATATGACTGGTCTAATTATTCCGTGTAATTGTTGTTGATACATAAAGTTTACAACTAAATTGGAAAAATGTTTTATTTACCATTAAACTTTCCCCTCCCTGTACTTAATTGATGGGTGATTTTAATTATTCTGATCTAACCAAGTCTTAATTACTTTGACAGCTCTTTTCTATCAACATGTTATATTATTGAGGCATTATTTAATTTGTTTTAAATCTTTACTTTGCTGTGTTCCAGAAACATGAACACTTCTGCATGTTTGAATGTGCAATGTTGAGCAGAGCAGAATAGGAGGAAGAAAACTATGCCGATTTTCTGCTCCATTTTAGAAAGAGCTGATGTCCTTTCATCCCCTCTTCCTGTTGACTGATAAGAAACAATTATGACCATCTTTAAAAGGATAGGAAAGTTGATGGCACTGCATTAAATATACCTTTCCTAACCCAGCTGCAGTTGTACCTGCAGCTAAATGCTTGAACAATTTGTCCTGCTATGACTAAGAAACTGAAGGCATAAAAAGACATGTTGACAAAATCAGCAGCTGCTCTAATTGGGACTGTTTCTTTGCAGTTACTGACTTCCTTGAAAGATGTGCAAATCACAGTGTTTTCACTAACACCATTCAGGAATGTACCAGACACAAAGCTAGCTATTATAATATTTTTCCATTTATTAGATCTAGAGTTTTGGCATCTGGTCCAGAAGTGTGAAATGTGGGAGTGTGAGCTGCTAAGTGTTATCTTCACAGCCTTCCATGCCGTAGTAACAGTGCTCTCAGAAAACCACTTAGATTTCCTCTCTGTTACCTGGAACGCTGGAATGTTTGTTGTATACAACTCACTGGAGGTATTGCCCTCAGAACATGGTATTTGCAGGAAGGACGTCATAAACAACAAATAGAAATAATTACTTGAGAAATTGCTTTTGAGTTCATTTCCTGACTCACCAAAAAAAAAGCATCTTCTTTAGGAGAGTTGCTGGAAATATCTCATCAAGGGAGATTTTGGAGTAACAATTCAAAATCATAATAGCTACATTTTGCTCTGGTGTTTGAAGAATATGAACATTTTTTTTTCTCTAGATCTGCTGTCCTATATACCCCTGTTGTCCATGCCAGTGGGTCAACCCAAGTTTCTGTTGAAGTCATGCACCAAAGGCATCCTTGGAGTCTCACCATGCTGATCAGCTGGAGAGAAAAAATTCTTCAACTGGTTCTGGGAAGAGAGAGGATTAGATCCCTAATGCTCACCAAAAAAGAAGAAGAATATTTAGAGATATACCGTGACCCTATTTCACCTGCATAGGAAGTAGACCATCTGTAAATAATGAATTCCACATTCAGCGACAGTTACTTGGAAGCTCTCAGATTTTGGGACTTTATCAAAACAGATACTGCAAGTAAAACATTTTACATTAGACTAAATTGGCCACTAAGGCTGAATTATTTTTAAAGATGAACATTGCAAGAGTGTGGTACATTAAGTTCCTTGCTTAGAGACCATAGACCCTTTATAATAAATTGCCACGTAACAAGCTCAAACAGAGCTGTCAGGCTCACAGCCACCTCCAAAACAGTATGGTTACAAAGAATGTGCCATGGTGTCAGGATAAAATTAAACTTCTGAAGAATCAAGGTATTACATATATAGAGGCCTTTTGACTTTGAGAGAAAGATCACACAATAACAGAATAGCTGAGGTGGGAAGGGATCTCTGGAGACAATCTGGTCTGCAAAAGACCACTCTGAACCACCTGCTCAAGCAGAACCATCTACAGCAAGTTGCTCAGGTTCATCTCCAGGCCTTTGAGTTTCTCTAAGGATGGGTACACCACAGTCTTTCTGGGCAGCCTGCCCCAGGGCTCTCTCATTCTCACACTGAAGAGGGGTTTCTTTGATGTTCAGAGAGAACATCCTATGTTTTAGTGTGTGCCCATTGCCTCTCATCTTAGCACTGGGTACCAGTTAAAAACAGCCTGGCTTTTTCTTCTTTGCTTCTTCCCTTCAGGTATTTATATAAATTGATGAGATCCCCTGAGCCTTTTCTTCTCCAGATCAGACCAGCTGTCCCACTCTTTCTTACAGGAGAGATGCTCCAGTCCTTAAATCACTTTAGCTGTCCTTAACTGGACTCTGTTCATTATGTCCATGCCTCTCTTGTGCTGAGAAAGGGCTTGATAACAGCAGGGCAATAACCCTCTCTGAGATGCAGGAACCTCAGCATGTCCTTCAGAATCTTGCTGGCACAGTCTGACTGGAAGAAATCCTAGATTTAGTCCCTCACTAGGAGAGGACTTCCCTCTTCAGCTCATTGCAGAATGGCTCCAGTCCAAAGCAAACATCAGTTGCACCTGAGTTCTGCTTCCAAGATGTCCCCTGAGGTTGTAGGGATAAAACCTGGCCTTTTTGTAGCCAAACATTTGAATTATGTTATATACTCCAAAAGTGAGACACAAATCAGAAATTAATCTTGATTCATCCAGACTGGTATGTTCTACAGCATGCAATGGAAAATACTTTCCATAGAATATTTCCCCATAAAATTAAAAAATAAATGCAAAGAAATGAGGGGGAATTTGGTTATAAGCTATAACAGGCTCCGTTGCATTTCAGGAATAGCCTTCACATAGGCTGTGCATGTTAAAATGTAATCATAGGCTTGAAAAAGTAGAGTGCATTCAGCATTCAGCAGTCCAGGAATAGAGGACAGGCAAGGCAATGGACAGGGACAAACTGACCTCAAGTGTAAATTACTAGCTTGGGAATTTTAATAATGTAGATGATGTTGTCTATTTTTCAGGTTTAACGCAAGTCTCAAGATTTAATTTTATTCATAAAGACCCTTCTCTTGAAAAAGAAGCTAATATGCAGCATTCTGATCTTTTTTCTTCTTATGAAAGTGCAAGACCTGTACTGATGCCTGGAAAGGCTGACCTGGAACAGGGACTAGACAGGGCAAAAGGAATAAAATAGGTATTTATTGAGAGAATACACCTTGGGCAAGGGCCCAGCTGGGGCTACACTCAAGTCGAATCCAAGATGGATCCTGGTCACAAATTTTTAGACTTTTATAAATTTTGGTTCATCTACATATTGGAGTCAATTGCCCAACCACAGCCCCAGGCTATGAAGTGTCAATCCCTTGGCTTGCCCCCTTTCCCTTTTCTGTTGTTTATGCTTTTTGGGTAACGGGTATCCTTGATTCTCTAGCTGGAAAGGGATTGTTTTGTCTGACTACCCTGGGAAGAGAACTTACTAACACCTAACATGAAGTTTCAGAGTTACATACCAAGCAGCAGAGAATTTGAAAAACATAAGAGCTAAAACCCAAGCCATCATTTCCATTTAAAGGGTTTTTTTAATTACTATTAATAGAACAGTACCTTTGAAAATTCACTTAAAGAGCAGAAGACGAAGGGAAAAAAACCTTCTCAGTTTGTGTCACTGTGCTGATTTTTTGGCTCTTAACTTAGACTTCCCAGCAGTTGCCTTATATGCAACAACATTAATTTGTGGTTATTTGCAACATTTACTTGCATTCGTACCTAAGAAAAGCCTTATTCAATCCATTCTCGGTTACCTAAACCCTGAACTGGCGAGGCTGAGGAAAATCAGTGCCCCGGCTAAAGAGGCACCAGCCCTCGGTATTTCCAGCCGCGGGGTGATGGGGAAACACCCACGCAGCGCTGCGACACGGGGGACACGGAGCTGCTGTGCCAGAGCCCTTCCCAGCCTGCTCCCAGCCGAGCCGTCCCCGAGCTTTCTGCGGTCCCGGAGCTCGGCCCAAAGGAGCCAGCTCCGCCTTTGGCCAGCAGAGGGCAGTGTTCCGTCACCTAAAGCAGCCGGAGCCGCGCCGCCTCCGCGGGGAGAGGGGGGGGGGGAGGGGGGGGGGGGG
>VXBI01001809.1:193232-328130 GCA_013397375.1 Toxostoma redivivum | reverse complement strand
GGGGAGAGGGGAGAGGGGAGAGAGGAGAGGGGAGGGGAGGGGAGAGCGGGAAGCGGAGCTCCTGCGGTGCCGAGGGACAGGGAGCCGCAGCGTCACTGAGGGCAGCAGCCTAGAATGGCCACGGTTGGAAGGGACCCCTAAAGACCAACTTGTTCAACCCCCCTGAGGGTTCTATCCAAGCTGACCTCGAATGTTTCCAGGGATGGAGCACATACAGCATCTCTAGGGCTGTTGGATCCCAGAAACCTGGGGGTTTTGATCTTTCTGTGCTTTCTGGCACTGACCCCCTGGAGGAGAACACTGCTTTTGACCTGAGGCCTTGGAGAAGGCCTCCAAATTTGAGTGAAGTTAAAATCATGGGTGTGTAGTTAAATACCTTTCACATGGTGAAGAGTTTTAAATTTGACGTTTTTACAGTATAGTATGGGACAAGATGGAGGATTTTGGGTGGTGTCTCTTTTCGGTGTTCATCATCCTTCTTCCTGGTTTCAGGTAGTACTTTCTGGTTGGACAGTTAGGGCCACACTGAGGGTCATGGGAAGTTTGTTATTTGGGTTAAAAGAATAAATAATATAGATGTTATTTCTCTGTTGGACTGCTTAGCTTTAAGAGACCTTGTAGCAGCTGGATGTCTCTCCATTTTGCTCGCTTCTAGCAGGTAGCTAGAAGTGCTGCTGAATGTTCTGTATTTTTATAAGATTTAATAAACAACCAAGCCCAAACATGAGAAAATCCTTTTCCTTCACATGTTTTGTAATCCTGGCTCTGAGTAAAGTCAGAAGAGACTCCAGACAAACCACTAATAAGTGGTTCAAAACTCCCACCACTGTTACACAGGGCAACCCATGCTAGTGTTTCACCACCCTCATTGGGAAGAATGTTTTCCTTTTGTTTAGTAAAAATCTACTCTCTTGCAGTTCAAAACGTTTACCCATCATCCTATTTCAACAGGCTCTGCTGAAATGTTTGTCCCCATCTTTCTCATAAGTCCCTTTAGATGTGGAAAAGTTGCAATGAGGTCTCCCTGGAGTCTTCTTTTCTCCAAGCTGAGCAACCTCAACTGTCTCAGCCTGTCTTCATAGGGCAGGTGCTCCATAACCTCTTATACCATTATAATACAGCTTTTATACTCCTTTTTGCAACTCTATTGTATTTCACTGCTTTATATGGTTCAGGAGCAGGTCCTGTTAGACCCCTACTCATCATAAGACCCCTCAGCCTCCCAACCTCAAGCCTGCTGAACCTGAGGGTGTGAAGCTCAGTGATTTTGTCTTCAGAGAGCAGAGGATATTGTAAAGCATGTGTGCAAATATACTTGAAGAAAGGCAAAAACAAGTAAAATCTTTATTTTGAAAAGGGAGAGCAGTGGCCTCTGTAGAGGAGTTCAGCTCTCACACTGCTGTGCTGGCAGTGCAGACATGCATGTGTGTGAGTAAAGACCACGTGAACACAGCCAGCTCATCAATCCCTTCATCCCCCACCTCTGTTTTCTGTCTCTTTGGCTTTCTGCTTCCATTTCCAACATATCTGTCCTGCTTGTCTTCCTGTCACAGATTTGTGCACACTCTGGGTGCCTCTATGTTCCCTTCTGCATCCAGTTTAAGCGCTTTCACACTTCCTGCTTCATCTCTTTCCCTGTGAACTTTAAACTTGTAGACATTGGGGGAGTTTATTGCTGTGTGCTTCTTCCTGACCCTTCTTCTGCTTCCCTGCTTCAAAATTTTAGGGCAAATATCTCCCTTACCAACTCTGAGGAACAGGCTCTGAGCCATAAAAGCAGTGGAGAGGGGATTCTCTTAAAGGTTTTTCTCAAACCCTTTGGGTATTATTAATGCACCATTTTGTGACAACTTTGGCAGCTCAGAAAATCTCCATTCAGTGAACTAGGGAAGTGAGTACAGTAATTTCTATTCATGTTTCACTGCAATGAGGGCCCAAAGAGAGGTTTGCTTTGTGGTCTCAGCCTGTAGGAAAGCAGACAAATGGCACAGATGAGCATACACCTCACACCCAAATGTTTCTCTGGAAGCATCTCATATTCAAACAGTTTTTACCAAATCTGGGGTAAGTTTCCTGGCAGAGTGTGCCAGAGTTTCGATCTAGCACTCATTGCAGATGATCTTTATCAAGATTACTCCAGGGCAGAGCAGACAGACAGCATCCTCCGAACAATTTACTGGTTTCCATCTGTCTAATATTTGTTCATATCAAAAAGTCAAATCTTGCACAATTTCCCGCAGAAATGTTGCTTGCTAACTATAAACAAAACACCATGCCTAGATTCTTCTAATTTTTTTTATATGACCTTTAGTTGTTCTGAATAACAAGAAACCAAGTAACCTACTCCTGCAGAAACACTGTACACCATTAACAGCTGTTGCTTGAATGACTTGCACCTTGCATGCTTCAAAGAGCTGACAGAAGTTTTTTAAACACTGAGTAATGAAGTACATCAGCTCTACTTGCTAATATAACCAAGGAAAAAGAAGGCTCAGCTGACATACCATAGAAATCTAGCTCCTCCTCAAAAATTAAAAGGGATTTTACTTAGTCCAAACACACATAGCTTGACCTAGATGCTTCTGTGAATAGCTCCTTGGCTTTTCAACTGTGTAAAACCAAGAACCATTCACTTTCATCCCATCAGACTGATCAGAGAAGTCATTGTGGGATAGTAACTTACACGGAGGAGAACTGCCTATTGTGTCACCAGCTGCGCCAGCATCTCAGCAAACACACAGAGTCTAACTAGGATCAGCTTGGCTAATCCAAGCGCTCTCACAAGGTCACAGCACAGGCAATAAGACTGCTGTCCACAACCTAGGAGAGAGATACCAGAAAACGCTTCCTTGACCTTACCTGTCAGGTATTTATCAGGGAACAATGCTACTGAGTTTAATCTGTGAGTAAAGTCAGGTCACACCGTGACCAGCTGTCCCTGCAGTGTTCATGGAAATGCCTCCATAGGTAATGGCAAATTTGCTGTATTGGTGCCTTTGCACCTTCATAAGGAAGGGCTCAGCCAGTGGGAGCTAGTTTTGGACCACACTAATAGAAACCATGGCATATCCTTGGCAATGTCTGCACTACCAGAAATCTCAAAGTCATCTCATCAAAGCCTAATCTTACCACCTACATGTAAGGAGAGCATGAAATCTCTCCATAGGAACTTGACACCATTCTCATGACAGCACATCTGGAGCAAATAGTCCTAGAAGGAGATAGCTTTGTGATGCCTAGGCAGATCTAGTGAGCTGTTCTCTTTTTTTTATTTTATACTTCCATTTTACTTAAGAGCAGGAGGGACAATACAGCTGCAGTGTCTCTCCTTCTGTCAGTCCTTTCACTTCTAGTGATGTCTGAACTTCTTGATCAATTGTCTTCATAGACTGAGAGACATAAAGGCCTCTAAGGTCTTATGTTGATGCAGTTTACCCAATAACTGCACTGTGGCCGGAGATAAAAGATCCTAAACCATCTTCCCACCAAGGAAAGGCAGCACCCAGCAGCTCCTGCCCATGCAAAGGCTCTGCTCTCACTCAGCAACCATGGACTCACAGTGCAGCACCAGCGTGGGAGCTGGGCAGTACTGGATGTGGAAGACTGGAAGGCCCACATCACTCCTCCACTGGAAAGCAAGCTAAGAGTTATTTATGAAATTCACTATCCTTAGATACACTGTCATTTTTGCCTTGGACTGATGCAATTTTCACATTTTTATTGGTTTCTTGCATTTTGCTTTCCTTATCTTGACATCCAGCACCTGAAATCTACTTAACCGTGTTTTTTATCTCCTAGTGCAATAAACTTCTATTCAATTTGCTAAAATAATGAAAGATAAGTTTGCCTAAAATATCTCAACTCCATCTTTTTTACTACTTTGAGGCTGGTTTATGCCTTTTCATGTATAATGAGCTAGCCAGCTATATTAACTCGGCCTTGTGTGATTCAGTGTGTATTTTCAGGACTCTGAAAGACAAAGCTAACATTTTGTATACAGTGCAAATGACTCCTTACCACTGCTGATTGCTCTTCTTCTGGTTGGAGACACCTACATTTTCCCATCTATAAATTCAGAAGCAGAAAATCATTAGTTTTCCTCAAATAGTTCAATGATTTTGAGTCATCCAAACCAAACAACATAAAAAACAGTATCCTGACCACAGCTCACTAGAGTGCATAGAGCCTTGTCTGCAGTTTGAATATTGCCATGAAATAGGGAGCAATAGGGAGCTCATGTGACTCCTTCTTCTGTACATCATGATTGCTCCTTAGGACTGTGCAGTGAACACTTGGGGGAACTGCTAAAGATTAAATGATAACTTCTTTGCACCTGAGAGAGGGAAGATATCACTGGCATCTCTATATGGGATGTAGTTGGAAGCAAAGTGGTTAACTGATAGCAGACAATTATACTATAAAACATACAGGACAAAAGAAAAGGCAAGAAAAAAATTTAAGTAGTCCTCTGCAGAGCTGAGATAACATTGCAACTTGAGCAATTATAGGATGAAATCTTCAAATCCAATTGAATAAAATCAATGAACATTAAATCCTTGGTTTTTCCATTTTTTAAAATTTTTTGCATATGTCTCAATACAGGTGTACAGTTGCTGGTTTACCATGGCATAATATCCATGTCAACTAATAAATTATTTCACAGATTGGAAAACATATATTTATGAGAGGTACTGGTGTAGTGGTTTGTGTGGGAGCCAAGAAAGTGCTAATTCAGATCACACAGAGCCATTGACCAATGTCTGCGGTCAGATAACTTGACCTTCTCTTCCCTCAGTCATCCCAGCTGGAAAGTGTGTTAAATGCATTGCCCCTGGAAAATGACAGTGTGCATTCATGCATTAATGTGTGTTTTACTGCATATAGGATGTTGTACTTCTCCTTCCCCTTCAGCTTGTAGTTTCTGGTTTCCTAAAGTGTTATGCAGAATCCTGTGCAAGTGATATTTTACATTTCCTAAACCTTTTATATCCTTGGAGTTTAAGAAATTAGATAGCATTAGCTTTCCTCTCTTGGATTTCTAAAGACATTTCAGGCTTGTCTTTTATCTAAATCATTTTATGGCCCATTAATTGAATAGATAATGTTTCTCAGCAAAGTCTGAAGGGTCATTTAGCATTTTCAGCATGACACAGTATATTTTCAGCCAGGGTTGAATTTTTTTATAGTTTCAACACCAACAAGTGAGCCAACCTTTTATATCCACTGTTCTTGACACATGTAAATCTTTGTGCTGAAATTTAAACAGCAGAAATACGATTTTGGTTGAAATGGCATGTCATCTAATGCCACCATTGAAAATTCTGAAAAGGCAAGAGAGACATTGACTATTGTTTTTAATAAGACAGGATAAAATCCCCCAAAGGTCTAGTCATTAGTTCTCATAGGATTCAGAGAAAGCTTTATTATGTTAGGTAGTAAAATAGGTGTTTTCAAAGAAAAATTTAGTTATACTACACATGTCAACTCCAAGTCAGTTTGTAAGCCAGTTTAATCTCTGCTAAAGACCTTTGTTAATCAGCCAGTTCAAAGTGCTGCCAGTAGTGGCCTGGTGGCACGAGGAGCCCTGTTGCCCCTATGGCACAGTCACAGAAAGTCCAACAGGTAAGTCAAACTTCTTACAGTTATTGACATTACTCTGAACATTGGGCAGTTTCCAAAACAGTCAGCCCAAGATGTGTTGAGGCTACTGAGCCATTTTGTTGTCCTACATATCAAGGACAGAGGAATGTGCATCCTCCTTGGTGTTCTTCTGCCACTGCCAGGTGGGAGCCAGTCCTGCATGGCCTTGGAAACATGTTAAGCTGCACTCACCTCTTCCAGACAGACTTGGAAGGAAGATAAAATCCCTTTGATCAAAATATCCCTTGGATATTTTATGTTTGGAGTCTGTAAGACTTCTTGGCTTTTGGGAAAATAAAAGGAAAACTAGTCTTTGTGGTTCAAAGAAGTCTGCAAGTCTAGCATCATACCTTTGGTTAATCATAGAATCATAGAAAGGTTTGGTCTGGAAGGGACTTAAAGATCACCTCAGTCCAATCCCCCTCCCATGGGCAGGGATACCTTCCATGGATAAGGTTGCTTAAATAATTATCCTTTCTAAATTTAATGAGAATAATTACATTCCATACTACTGCTTTTGTGGACAGTCCTTGCGCCTGAGTTGTCATAATTTGTGGTGGATCTTTAATTTTTAATTTTTTAGTAGCTACTTTTTATGGAGGATATTTTTTATTGAGGTTGAACTGGGGAGGGAGAAAGAGAGCTGGTCATTCATATATATGTTCTCATATATATATATATATGAATATAAATGCCTATAACTAATAGTTAACAGCTACTTTAAATCTTTAGTGGCCACATTCAACAATTACAACCTAAGACCATGGCAGATTATAGTCCATTATGTAATTTCAAATCATGGTAACTTCAGGGTGTGTTTTGAAAGACTGTGAGCTCTCTTGGTGAATAGCAAGTAACTGCACTTCATTTCTAGAATTAGTCCCTATTGTTGCAATTCAGGTGGAAGAGATCATAACTCTGAACTCACCTCTTACTCCTCCTTATGGGTCTGTTGCTCCAGGGACTACTTATGAATTCACATTAAGTGTTTATTAAGCAGATCACTCAGAGCTTGCAACTTCTATTTCAGTTCCTGCCATATCGCAAAGTAACAACAGGGCAAAACTGGGAAAGAAGCATCATAACACATAATGTTATTTTCTCTTTCATGACTGCAGGTGCTAACATAGGGCTGAGATTCTCTGCAAAATGAGAACAATAGATCACAAAGTTGTGCCAAGAGGTGTCAGGGGTGCCAAAAGAAAATTCTGTTCACTTATGATCTTGTAGAGAGAATGAGGGTACTCAGAAGAACTAATCAGCTTTTAAAGTCATCTCCGATTTCCAAATTACTGCAGGCCCTGAAATAATTTTTTGAAAGGCGTCTCCTGCACATCTCTTTTTGATGAGCACCAGCAAAAAAGGAGAACCTCAAAGGAGCATTTGCCCCCCTATGGTTAGAAATCCTTAGGGTAGTAAAAATACCCAGAAGGCTTATGGGAATAAGACCTTGTGTAGTACCTTTTACTCTGAAAATATTACTTGCCTCCCAAGGGACAGGAAAGATTAATATTTTTTCAATACTAGTGATCTGACTGCATGCTTAAGTTGGAAGCTGTGCAGTCCATACTCAAACCATGAGCCCACCAAAATACGTGTCAATATCATCTCCAATCATAAAAGACAAGAAGTAAGAAGTTATAGAATGATAATCTGGGTTGTTGTAGCCAACAACTGCCTGAGCCAACAACTGAGCACGACATGAGGCAGATTCTTTAGGAATGAGTGTTTCTGATTCCATAAAAATGAATGACATCTGAGTTCATGTAGGATTTAACACCCAGGCAATAAAGGAACTCAGCATCTGACACTGAGTTAGTATCTATACTAGTCCTTCTAGAAATGTGATTACAGCAATGTAATCATTGAAAGAACTGAAAGACTGAATATGTCTTAGCTTTGTAAAGCTATCAAAAAGAGCATTTTTAATGTTTTAAACAAAAAATTTATTGTATAATATAGCTTAATAGAAGAAGAAGCAATAGTAGCAGAGGCATCACAGAGACTTCACGAAGTGCTGCTGTGTGAGCAGGCACGACTTTCTGAACTGTGATTTAGGGCTGTGGCCTAATGCCAACAGATAGATACTTCCTGGGGGGAACATGAAAAGTCAAAGGAAGGACTAATGGGAGAAGGAGGGTAAAAAAGAGCATTCGTGGACATCTACACCCATTTTACAAGCAGTAGAAAATATGATGCATCTTATATTGCATGATTCAGGCAGTAGAAGAAATCACAAAAGCAGCCAAAGCATGGGGCACTAAGCATCCAGAGACATATGGATGTGTATATTTTCAGTTGTGTGCATATTTTTACCTCATTCAGCTCATTGGCTCTTTGTTCTCATCTTCTTTCTTTCACTCCCTCATTTTCTTTCCCTCTGCTTTGCTTCCCCCTAGCCACTGTACCTAACAATGTTTGCTGTCATCCCGCAGCTAAGTGTGCTGTCTCACGAGTTCCTTCTTCTCCCTGTGCACTTATCTCATCCATTTGCATTGAAAGGTCTCTGGGACACGGGACACTCAAGCATTGTGTTTTCCCAATACCTTTAGGCCAGCTCTGGTTCCGGTACTGATTTATGAGGTGCTAATCTACTCACTATAAGAAAACACAGAGTATCTTAACTGATAGTACATTTAAAATAGATTATAGCCACTCACTGCTGAGTTTGGGACCAAAACAACACAGTACACCTACTTCTCTCTGGTTTTGGGGGGATTTTTTGTTGGTTTTTTTTGTTGTTGTTGCCTTTTTTTTTTTTTTTTTTTTTTGTCATGAGCATAGACGACTGAAGTCCTTTAAGGAAAACATTTCTACTGTGAAACGAAATTCCCTTCTATTTTTGATCAGGAGCATTAGTAACGAGTCTATGTACACTTTTTCAAAAATTAATTAGTCAGATGGTTTGTTGGTAGTGAGGTGAAGGTTTCAACCCCATATTAAATATTTTGATGGGAAAAAGGCTATGAGACAAATCAGAATCCAACTCCTTAGAACTTGGAGGGAGCTTGTGGCCTCCTGATGATCACCCAGTGATGTCCTGCTCTCAATGGAAGCAGGAAGAACCTACTGCAAGTAGGTAAAATTAAATTAGAGATGAGAAGTAGATAAATTACATGAGAGAGACACAATCTGAGATAAGTGACTAAAGAAGCAAACCCATTCCATTAAAAATGTGAAACTAAAAAAATATGAATTCAAGTACACTTGCTTTCTAAGGATAAGTCTGTATTTTAGTCAGAATTGTGCCTTCAGCTGCATGCACAGACCTTTATCTTTGAACTAGCCAGTGCAGATGTTGATATCCATGGAGTCCAGCAGGAGCCACCAAATACCCAGGGCAACCTTGAGCTTACCATCTGGTTGATTACACCAGTGGTCTAAGCTAACACAACACTGAGTTCTCATTCGTTACAACAGTGGTTTAAGCTAAGGCAGTTATCTATAGCTCATGCGTTTGACAAACCATGGTGTTGTCCTGGAGATTTTTCAGGTTCTTCCATGCTGGAACTTCTGCTTGGGAAGGTGGAGGAAGACAGCAGAGAAGTAATGGATGGCGAGAGTAGTTGCACAATTTTTATATGAAACTGTGAATGCAGTTATATTGCCATTTTCTCTGGGGACAAAAAGGTCTTGAGAAGGTTCTTGTTCCCATTTTTTCATGCCTCTTGATTTCACACAATTCATTTCCAGTGCTGCAGGTTAGAGCCTGCTGTAGTGTACCACAGCAACTCTGTGGGGCAATGCTGTGACAAAATCACCATGAGGAGGAATTCCAAGATCATACTAGGCAGGAGCCTCCTAAACTGGCTTTTGAGAGCAAGTAGAGTACCTACACAAAGAAAACAGAGTATCTATAACCTGTGTCTAATTTCTCCTACCAGAATTGTTGCATTCATTTGAGTTGATTTAAAATCAGTTTTTCTCTCATTGTGGGAGCCAGGATAGGAAACCTTGATCCCTAAATTAGATCACTGCTGTAGATGAACTTGCAGCTTCTGTAGTCTTATATGTGCTTCTCTTGACCAAGTCTGCAAGCTCAGGCTTGCCTGTCTTATTTTCCCAAATTTGAGGGTGGTAATGCAAACATTTACCGGAGAACAGGGCATCAAGAAAAATCAATTGAGACCTTCTGAAGTGCTGCATTCTACCCCAAGATCTTGCATCTTTTGATTCATCAGAAAAATTTTAAATAAACAAGATCTCTGTATACACTTGCCCCTCCTCTATATTTTAAGTACAATCCTGTCAATTATAATTGTATCTCTGTATTATTGTTCGACTATTATTGTGCTCGAATATTAATATTGTTAGATCTTCCACCTCTTGAAAGCACTAGATTGCAAAAGCCTGTGGGACCAAAAATTTGTATCACTAATATTTATATGAGAATACTGGATAAAACTGGGCTGTACACAAGCTTTATGATTAAATAATTTCTGTTGTGTCCTTATTTGAATTTCCATATTTACTTAACAAAAGGTTTCACTGGGGCTTTTCAGTCCTTATTTACATAGATCCATCAAAGATGGCATAGTTAGACACAGGATGTAGTTGAAAATAGACAATAGCACAGCAGGGTTAAGGTATTGGGCTGCAGCTAAAGTGTTTTGTTAGGGAGATCTGATAAGTGCTTAGACTTTTTGCTAAAATAAAGACCCTAACAACAGTGGGAATTCAACAGGGTAATCACACTTAATGCAGACTGTTTAGAGCAATTAGAGGTGATTGGCAGTGTCTTAAAACCCTTAAATAGAAACAACATATAAAAAGAAATTACCTCAATTGGATTTCAGCTTCTTTGCCGGTATCAGTCTAATGCATTATATCTATCGTTAATAAGGGCACAGAATTTTTTATTGATACTGTAAAGTATCGGTACTGAGACTTCCTCTGCCATGGAAATATCAAAATGCTCCACGTGATATGCAGCCCTCTCAGTAGACAGTGTAAATAAAGAGTTCGTACTTGCCAGGGGTTAAATCTCCCTTCCCTGATGTCCATGAGTTGTTTATCAATGAATGGATCAGGAATGCCGGGGGGGAAGGCAGGCAGACAGTGACAGATGATCCAAACGCAGAATGGACTGCAAAGTATGTTTTTAATGCAAAACCAAAGTTTGCAAACTTTACACAAACTTTACGCAAACAACAGCATATTTGTGCTTATAAATAACAGAGATATTTAATCTGCAGTGGGTGCGACACTCTGGTTTAAATCTCTGCAGACATTCTGAAGTCACTGAAATGAGACTGACTTTTCATCTCCTAATGATTTAGCTCATAGCTCTAAGTGGAACTAGCTAATGCAATGAATCACCAAAACAGTTACACACATCTTAGGAGCCTTGGCAGGATTCTGTGATAGTGTCTTTAGGACAAAATTTGCTAAGGCATGGCACCCACTGATGCTGCCGAATGTTGAGTACTAGGCTGGCCTTGGTAGAAGACATGTTTGAAATTAAAAAGTCACATTTCTCCAGAGAAAGGGTATGGCCAGAAAGGGAAAACATCTGCCTGGAACAGTTTATATTATGCCAGCCAGGTAAGAATTGCCATGTTTTCAGCTGAAATACACAGTTAGAATAGCCATGTGCTTCTATGTTGTTGTAGTGCAGAAGCTGGGTATCTTAAAAGTTACAACCTTCAGGAGGCAGCAACTTTTTGAAACATTCTGTCCTCATAATTTTTGAATGTCTAATGCCACCCAAGTTTTTAATATTTTTTAAATTTTTGTTACTTATAGTCATACAGTGGTTATGTGCATAAGATGCCTTATGTTCATCTAACCTAATCTGTTCTGAAAATATCAGTATTACTATATTACCACCATTGTAGCAATATATCTGTAATTAGGATGTTGGAGTGGTTGTGGAGTGATGTGCTGAGGGAACAGCCATTCTGTCATGACAGTCACCCCAGCCAGTACTTTTTGGTCTCTAAGGGGAAGGGGCAATGCTGAAATCCACAGCTGGGTACACTGCTTTAGCAGCAGAATTTACACAATGTAATTTGTGTTTTTTCACAAGTGCAAAATAATGACCCAAGGGAGCAATAGTCCTCTGCCAGTTTGAATAAATAGTGAGGTGAGTATAGACCAAGAGCCTTTATCTGGACAAAATCTACAGAAAATGAGGATTTGCTCACAGATTTTGCATTATGACAGACAGCAGAGAAAGCTGTTGGTTTCTCTTTTTTAATCAGAACCCTAGGTTTAATCAATAGTCATAGTAATCCCATCTGCACAAGGCTGGGAATTGGCTTGGTTTTGCTACCCAACAGATAAGCCTTCCTTTAAGTCTGATCCACTCACCTGGACTCCCTCCACAGCCAGTGGAGACAGAATAGGCACCCTCACAGAGATATTCCTCCCACTCCAAGAAGGGGTGTAAAGCAGGTGGGACAAGAGGGTGTCCACAGTGACTACCTGCACGAAGGACATTCACAATTAACTCATTGCAAGTACTTAGCTTGCAGTGGTTAAAGTTTAGGTGAATGTTTGCACAGGGTGTCTAGCACAGTCAGCTACAGGCAGATACAGAGACAGATCCCTCATCCTGCACCTAGAGATACTAAAAACCCTTTCCTCTGCTTTCAAATCCAGTAGGAGCAGAGATTTCTCTTGCAGTTATACTCAAACCTACCTGCACTCATGTAACTCCTGAGCCATTTGCTTGTTTCCCTTTGTTCCTTACTGGTTATAAGCCAGATGTCTGAAATCTCTGCTTGTGTACACGTTTTACTGAGAACAGATAATAAACATTTCGTATGGTTTCTACATTAGGATAAATAATGTTCCATTATTTTATTACATAAAAGAGGAAAAATAGTGAAACTGAAATAATCTCCCAAAGGCAAGCTCTCAAAAATAGAGAAACATGATAATTTTAATTGCTTGGCTAGTAGCATAATTTTGAAGTTTTTTCCTTACAAACAACTTTGAGTTTTGTTTCCATTTTTAATACATTAGCTGGAGGCACAAGCTTATGGCTACTTAGAATGTTAGTTAATTAAAACAATGTTAAATTACCATCCTTTCCCTTGCCACGGGGAGCAAACAACTAGAGGATAATGAGTTTTATTAACTCTCATAATGTCAGTGTTGATTGCATACAAATATTGGATCCGCTATTTCTCAGTCCCCAAAGAACCACCTAGAGAAGCAAATGGGTCAAGGATTAATTGATTGGTGCAAGGTGCTCTCCTTCCAGTACAGTTTTGCTACTGTGCCATTTATATGTGCAGGAGAAGAAAGTCAAGGTGTTTTGAGGTTGGGATTTGGGCACCAATTACCCTCCTTCTGCCTGGCTTCTCCAGTTGATGTTGTACGGTCAGCGACATCACTGCAAACTTTGAGCAGCTCTCAAATATCTTTACAAAAAACACTGGTCTCAACTGGCAACCACTGAGGAATTTTCTAACCAAACTCCTGTATTTCTTGTTTTGCTTTGTTTCTTAAACCTCATGCTAATTTGTGGAGTTGGAGTCATTGCCTGGGAATGTACCCCCCTCCAGGAAATTCTCACCAGGAAAGGACTCTCCAGCACAGAAATTTGGAGAGACATCTGCAGCCCAGACTAAGGAATAGATCAGTGATTAGGACACTTGACTGGGATGTTGAAGACCTATTCTTCCTCTGTCCCAGTTTAGCACTAGCCTTGGGCTACTCCAAGAGGAAGGAAATTTTCCTCAATCTCCTCCAAGATCTTTCCCCTTTGAATACATAAACCGTTGATTGCCAGGTGATACAAACTGTTATTTCATAATACAAATAGATTTGTCAAACATCTGATTGCTATTCATGTAGCTTCTGAGCAGACATTTTCCACAAATTTCTCTCTTATCTGCTCCATCAGGGATATTCTCTTGGCTCCATGTTTATGGGAGAATACTAAGTCTACAAAAATTTCTGCTCTCTAAATTGTGTCTTTGTAGGGAATCAAAAAATCATCAGTACCAGCACAAAGAAAGCAGAGCACAACCAGGAATGAAGGAGCAAAACTGGGGTTTTTTTTGGTAGCAAGTAACCCTTAAGTTCACTTCATGCATATTAAATGATTAAACCACATCTTGATACCTCTCTTGAATGTATTTGCTTCTTTTTTTGAGAGGAAGGAAATTGGATTTTGATTTCTTTTATTATTTTAAAAAGATAGTTTCACCTCACTGAGGAAAAGAAGGCTGGGAAGAAACATGGCTTAGCAATTTTCCATAGTGATATTTTTGAGGATTTTTCCAGCCTTTATTGTGAGGCTGATATCCCTGAACTGGAAAGCCAAGTGACAATTCCCCATGAAGATCACATTGGTTTGGTGTCAGAGATATTCTCTAACCTGTAAAGAACAAGTAACCCTGCAAGTCTAAAACTACCACAAATTTAGGAGAAGCAGGCAAAAGCAATTAATTCCACTGTGCATTTCTGTCCCACATGGGTGAATTTTCAGAAATGTGCTTCATTCCCCATACTGGGTCCAACCATTTTTGTTATTTACATCCCCCTCTGAAGCTCTAGTGAGCCAGCCAGCTCTGCAGCCAAGGCATGTAGGTTCAAGGAGGAACTGTCTCATCCCTCTGAAATTAAACATAAAGGCAGTATTTCCTACCTTCTAAACTGTCCATAAAGTGGATTTTAGATCATGTTTAAAGGAAACTTGAGAAGCAAAGTACATCATGATACTAAAAATAAACAGGGAAATGTATGAATATAAGTATATATATATATGTATATATATATTTAAATTATGCACAAAATCCTTCAGAATATGTTAAAAATGTGAAACACTGGAAAATACAGCACTTTGCACCATGTTCCAACAAAATTAAAATTTCAGTTCTTGCAACCTCTGTTTTTCAAGAAAGATGTCTTTTAGTGGTACATCTTCCCACAATACTAAGAACTGAAAGCAAGTTTATAAAGTTCCCAAGGTATCCTAAATGCAACTTTTTAGAAATTCATTTCCAAATGTCATTTTTGCCATTTTCACCAACAACTATAGCTGAACGTTGGCAATGTGAATGGAACGTGCTCTGTGCTAGCTTTGAAATGCAGCTTGTTCAGTTCCTATGTCTGATAAAATAAACCCCAAACAGCAATGGTAAATTGGGACCCAGTAACAACTGGCACAAGTGCCCATGGCTCCACATCACTGAAAGGGAAGTGATGTGACCATATAACTGATCCCCTTCTTCTCCACTCATTCCTGTTCCTACTCAGTGTTACACTGCTCCCTTAGCTGATCTAATGTGTCTGCTCTTGGGCACATCATCTGCATGACACTGGAGAACTGACGTGATTTTTTAAACATTAAGCAAATTAAAAATTGCTTTAAAAACTAATGGAAAAGCACCCATACGCCAGCACTGTGACTTACATCAGCAGCAAGAATACTGTAGAAGCAAAGACAAAGGGGTTTAATGCAGTCAGTGTAATAAAACTTATGCTTTCCTATCCTCAAGAGGCTCAGCAAAACTTCCACTTAATACAAGCCAACCTCTCTTACAAATAGGAGATATTGCTGGATATTAACACTCAAAGCCATCTGCAACTTGGAAAGTTGCATGTGTTTTAGACCAAGCAAATTCTCCAGTGGCCTTGTTTTGTTTTTTTTTTAAATGGATAGAGAAGCAGGTTAAAGGGTTTGAAGATAAATAATAAATGAGTGACAGCTTAAGATCACAATTAGGCCAACATTAATAAGCATCAATTCCGAAAAATAAAGGATTTATCTTTAGAAGTGACCACCACATTATAAATGTCCTACTACACCTTAATGGATAAACTCACTTAGTATTATTACAGTTGAATACAAAACAGGCAAAAGGTTATACACAGGAATAATCCAAACATCTTTTCTCCTTTTTTTTTTTCCTTGCACTGCCCTGGCAACAGCCTTACAGTCATTCCCACAGGGGAAAAAGATATCTGAGTATATTGTCCATCCTCTGTCACATAATACTAACCTTCAAGAAGGGACCTTCCAGACATAACTTGCTTTACACTACATACGACTGGCACACCATTCTCAATCCTAAGGGGATGCCCTTTATGTGGCACTTCTAAAATTTGCTAACTATAAGACCTATACTAAATACTAAACGTTCCAGACAGACTGGTAGGTCTTCTCAATGCAGTTGAAGCAACCTGTAGCAAATAACATTCCAAAGCAAAAATGGTGAGTTAAATTAAATCTTGTTTGTTTATTTGTTGGCCTGCTACCCTTCCTCTCTTCTGTTCTTGCTGTTTATTTGATCAAACTTGATGTTTTTGGCAAAACATGCCTCTGGTAAGTCTGGCTCCTGCTGAGCATATTAGCTTATCTGTCCCTTCATCCCATCTTTTACAAAATTGTGTTCTGTGACAAATCACAGCATTTCAAACTGTTTTATGTTTCTCAGCTCTAAGTGATTTACTGCTAACCTTTGTTTTAAAACACAGTTCTTAGAGATCAGATAATGACAATATGCAAATTTATTACATTATATCAACATAAAACAAATAATGACTGGCAGGAAACAGAACTTTAATACATGATAATAACGATGAATACAACATGATAATTAGTCAGGACCAACTTTATGCCTTGTCCAGCCTACAGCAGTGGAAGCTTAACTTCTAACTTGGAGCACGTGAGCCAAGTACAGGTTTTCATTATATTGACTCCAAAAAAGTCAGTTCCATGGTCCTACCACAACCCTGCTTTACTGTAAGTCAGTGGAGTGATCCTTCAACCCTACACTTTGAGTCTAGGGGATATGCACCCATTTTTTTAAAGTGAAGCACCGGTGTGTTGGGAAGAATGACCTGTGAGGTACAGCATTACAACATTTGCATGAGCATCTAGGAGCACAAGTACCTTGTTTTACTGATGGACAATAGCACTGCTTAAGTAATACAGATCTTCTTTTACCTAACAGATAACCAGGAAGGGAGTTACTGTCTAGTCACTAAGATGTCTTTGCCTAAAGCATTTAGAATGAAGAGATCGAATAAGAGTCTATATCATTGTTCCCTTAAGGAAAAGTAGCACAAAGAGTAATATGTAAGTGTGGTCAGACACTTTAACAAAATTATATTCTCCAACTTTCAAGAATTTAACAAATGAACAATTTTCTTATTGAAGAAAATGAAGTTTCTTCATGAAACTGCAAAGTCTATATCAGCCCTGAAAAATAATGCTAATAGTAATGCTAATGCTCATACTAAAATTAAAAACGGCTACTTTCCAAAAGTTCATTCAAGCAACCACTGTTACTGCAGTCATTGTTTCTGTTGCTTGAAGCAATGGAAGAGACAGTGGAGGAGCTAATACACTTCTTTAAGTGAAAACCATCTTGTCAAGGGCCCAGCATAAAGCTCTTATGCTACTAGCAACTCCAGAGAAATATCAGGTGGTATCAGCTCAGGTAACCAACCTATCTCAGACAAGAGATTAAATGGATTATGTCCTCATTTAACAAGAGGGTTATTTACCCAACTCTCAGTGACTCACTGAAAGATTTCAGTTTCCACTCTGTTAGAAGTCCAGTGATTCTAAAAAAAACAAATCAATACTGAAGATAACAGACCTATTTTCTTACATATTTAAGTATAAAAGTCTTTCCAAAGCAAAAAATTATTATTTCATTAGCAACTGCCCTATTAAAACTGGGTATAGTCTTTCACAAATCACTTAGATGATAGCTCTCTCTATGAAGGAAACTGGGAGAAAGAAACAAATACCATCATTAAACTAGGCAGGAACAGGCAAAAAAATTAATCCCGTGCTATGAGCACTGGATATTTCCAAAGAAACAAAGAAAGAAGTAACTGATTATCATTTTGAAAGGCTAACTCAAAACTACTTTTGCAGTGAATGTTTAACATGGTCTAATGTCCATGCTCATTACAGGGGGGTTGGAACTAGATGACCTTTAAAAGTCCTTTCCAACACAAACCATTCTATGATTCTATTGTTCTGTGATTCTGTTAAAAGTCTGCTTGATGTCAAATATCTCTGCTTCTCACTGCTCCAAGGTTCCTGTTCTCCTAGCTCACACCACTGAGCTTTGTCTGCCTGAGACAGAAGACTGCAGCAATTATTGGTGTTACTGTGATAAACTCAGCATTGATGATGTACGACGGTGTCAGCGCTTGTGTTCATCTATCAGCTGCCTATAGACCCTGCACGTTTCCGACAATAGCAATCCTGCTCATGATTGATGCATTTGCTTTTTATGCCTTTGGATCAATTCAAACTGCAAACATCTATTGGTCATCTTTACTATAAACCTGGCTAATGCAAATCTTGCTGGTGTTCTCAGAATTTAATGTTTCCTCATATGCTAGTTTTCTTTTCTCCAAGTCCCTGAGCAATGGTTTTGCATTATGCCACATATCCTTCACACCAGGCAAAATGAACATATGGGCATTACTCTTTCTGTATGCAGGTTGAAATTCAAAACACCTTTACTCTGCCTCCAGTCTTTGTACGACTGAAATTCTCATTAAATCAGTCGGAGTTTTCCCTCAAATGAGCACATGGAAGTGCAATACATGGGGAGTTAGACCCTACTTGAGAGGTTGTTTGGGTGAAGATTATGTATATTAGGGTTACTCCTAATTGGTGAAATAACTGGATTACTCAGGGACTGCTAATGTTTGTTGAGGTTTTCAGCTCTGTATGACTGCTGTCTAGAACATAACTCATGGTGGCACCAGGTGCCAGGTACCAGGTGTTCAGTGACCCAGAAAGATGAGCCAGTAGTAGATGTCAAGTCCTTGGGAACCTGACATCTAAGCAGGAAAGGTCCAAACGCATCAGAGCCCTGATGAATTTATCCTGAGCTATGGTTTTGTAGGGCCAGGAGGGCGCTGGCACACTGCAAAGGGATTACCCTACCTGGAATTGCAACATTTTATTTCCCTGTGCTGGTGGAAACCTGTGCTGATAATTAGCCTCTCATTTACAGCTGATAAACAGCTGCTTTGTTGCTGCGGAGACATAGATATGGGCACGCTGTCCCATGGTGATGTGAAATTTGATGAAGAGAAATTTGGTTAAGTTTAAAGCCAGTCACATAAACCTTGGGATTACCTCCCTGTAGCAAGTGTGGTCTGAAGTATATTATTCTGTTTAATTTAAAATGAAATTGTAAAAGAGCAACTTTAAAAAGCAGTAAAAAGAAAAACCCTGTCCACATTTATTGCTGTGGTGGGTTTCTTTGGGGCCGTAGTAAAAGTTGCTCCAAAAACGAGTGAAAAACTCACACTAGAAATATTCCTTCAAGGACTGTGTTAACAAAAAAGCTGAATGCAAACTCACTTCATGAAATTCTTCAAATGCAGGTGGCAGGAAACTTGAAGAAGTATCAGAAGTAGTAGTTTTCTACATCTGTTTTCGTACTTTTCACTAATCATCATTCAGAGATATAATTTCTTTTACCTTAGATCTGAACCAGTACTAATATTAATTTATTAGTTCTCAAGAAAGATCAAAATTATCTTATGGCCTTGATCTGCTTATATGTAAATGAAACAACAGTTATTTCTGGACATCACATTTGTTTAAACTTATAAAAAATATAGGCTTTTCTTCCTCTTCTTTTTTTGTACCTTTGAACCTTATTAAGGATGCTACATGAAAGAGATATTAATATATTTCCTATATTTCCACCAAAATGATAGCTAGTAGACTTTATAAATTTCTTACAGCCTTTTTTCAAAATATTGACCAGCAGAGCTGATGACATTTTCTACACACTTTCTCCAAAGTGTTATTCAGCAACGTATATAAAGAGGTCTTCATTTTCAGTCATATTTTCCATTGTGCATCTCTTTAAAACCACTGTTACTCTCTGGTTCTCACTGTGGTTTTCTGAGGCAAATAGGATTAGGAATGCATATTAGTGTACATGTGTAGAACAGAAGGAGGTCTTCAAAGGGAGTATCCTCTTTACAGACAAACTTTAAAGATAACTGGATTTTCCTTTTTGGTTTCAGTAACATTTTATTCCTAATCAGTGATTTTGCATTAACAGGCTAATTTTATTTTAAAGGCCGGTGCTCCTGTCTGTCAACTGCTCACCTAAACAAAACTTAAATCCAAAACTTGAGACATGCACCACAGCTCTAGCATTTTTCCCTTTCAGTTCCGTCTAAAAACAGGGAAAATTACCTGAATGCTTTTTCTTAATACACAAAATACTCACTGCAGGCTGAACTTATAAATCAGTATTGTTTAAACATATGGATTTAATCTCCTATTACAGAAGCAGGTTCAGTCTGATTTCGTCTCTCTCCAAAGATGAAAATAAAATAGACAAGAAAACTGACATCTGAATCCCACATGTCAGGCCCTAATTATTAAACATGCATATATATAGAGCTACACAAACAGAGCTTAATTTCTTTACCTATTCTACTCCAAAATACATATTTAAAGGCCATTACTTCATTATTTAAGCATACTTCATCTATACAGTTTCTAGCTCACTAATCTTCATTCTTATTCTAATTCATAAATATTTTACTGCAGTGTTTGGGGGGGGAGGTTGGTTGGTTTTTGGTTTGCTATGGTTTGGGGTTTTGGTTGGTTTTGGTTTTTCTTTTGGGTTTTTGGTAGTTTGTTTTTGGGTTTTCTTTGCTAGGCACTTGTAAATCAAAGTCCCCTCAGGTAAGAACTGGGATGAGAATGTCAGCTCATGAAAATTCATCTATTCCTTTATTACTGAATTCTTTAGTGTCAGTTTCTCTAAACACTTATCTGAATTTTCCTACAAAATTTTATTTCTTTTTTTATAATAAAGCTTTAAAATGTGAGTATTTTAGTTTTGAAAAGAGAATGAAATGCAACATAAGTTACAGAAATTTTTTTTTCCTTAAATTTGCAGGAAACAAACATAAATTGTCCCTGGATGTTAGTGACCTGCTACTTCATTTCACAAAACATTAGACCCATCAGTAACTATAAATGTGTTATTTTTAGGCCATTAGTTATTTCTTATATGGCCTTCTGAAAAATAAAGCCCCAAACTCTTATCTGAATTATTGTCAATGTGACATGAGCTGAAAATATAATTAGAAAAGCTATAAAACCTGATTCTTTATGAAACCATAAAGATTTTCTCTAGTGCTTAGATTACTCTCAGCAAAGCAATTCAGTAAAGAAAGTTTGAGATTTGGCCTTCTATAGTAAGCATTCAATAGGCCACAAAATAATGCTTTTACAATAATCGATTTTGCCTTAACAGATTTTTTTTTTCAGTAAAAATAGTTTTATAAGCTATGTTGTTTCATTCCATATCCAGCAACCTTGGGATAACAGTCCCAGGCAGTAAGAGATTTTGAGGCAGGCCTTGATACTGTAAAAAGGCCCAGCTTCCACAAGCAAACATAGATTTCTTGGCAATTAGACTAGCTAGACTAAATTCCCCTCTGACATGATTTATAAATTCATCCAACTTAATTTGCTGATAGGAAGCTGAGCACTGTACCCGGGTCATTTGGTCTGATTTATATCAGAAAAGTGTGCAAAAGAAAATGGAGCTTCTCTATCTTGCTCTTGTCCTCTCCTAGATTCCTGTTACTATATAACAGGCATTCTTTCCCTTTAATTACCTTCTTCACGGCTTGAGAGCTTTGATGACTTGATTAAGCCTTGCAGTGCAGTTCCAGTCCCTACCCATCTGATTAATTAGCCCAAACCTTATTAACTTCCTAATTCCAATCAATAATGCACTGATGCTGAACTGTGGAAGGGCAAACTAAGGATAGCAATTTTGTCTGAAGACATAAAGCCATGTACAGTCTGTTCTTTTACTTCTTCGTGGTTGCAAAATTAAAACTACCCATCAAGAATATATTTGTTCAGGAAGGAATTTTTTCACCACCTGTCTTACCTGAACCACGTCGGGAATAAAATTTATACTGATTTAGGCCTATTGGTGGTACTTCTGTGCTGGATTGCCTTCTTCCAAATATTTAACTGTTTCTTGTGGAAAGTGTGTTGGAGTTGCAGTCTCCTGCACAAAATGCTAGTGGCACTGGAAAGGCATGGCTGACCCATGGTCTCTCCTGTACAGCCTACCCTGAACCTGTCCAGAAGTGAGGAGAGCCAGAAGTTCTTTTCACTGTATTTGAAGGAAGCCAGTGGATATATTTCAGTGCTGAAGGATTATCTCAGCACCTGCCAGCACGGTCAAAACAGCACATAAATAAGCCAGTGAAGTGTAACTATAGGTGGCTGAAACTGAGCAGGAACATGATGGCACTTCTGTGGCTCCCAGCTCCTTTGTGCTAAGCTCTGTCACTACACTGGTGCTGGAGGTCTAAACACTTACAAAGGCAAAAAGAAGTCAGGCTATTTTTTTCTTTCCCGGGATGATCTTAATGTGCAAGCAGAGACTTTTGTATGGCTGGGGCAGCTGTGAATTGTCAGGCAACTCCATTTCTCAGGCTGCCGTTTTCCCACTCAGTGATTGACCACTACCACCATTCCACTTATTTTTATTACAAGTATATATTAGTCCTAACTTGCACAGTCCATAGTTGCTGTGTCATTATTATTATTATTATTTTCTTGCAGCAGCATTGACAATTAAAATGGCATCCATAAGTCTCCAAAAGTCTGTTCAGCAAAGATTTCACATTAGAGTAACTCTACCCATTATTAAGAAAAGTACTGCTCTTGTCTATGATATTTGGCTTGGTCTGGCTTTCTTCAACTATTGGGGTGGGGGGGTTGGGAAATTATAGAATCAGAGGATATACTGACTAGGAAGGGACCCACAGTGATCACTGAATCCAATTCATGTCTCTACACAGGACAATCCAAAAAAAATACACGTTAGTTTTGAGAGCAAGTACAATAAAAAGTAAGAAAAAAGCATGACAAAAAAGACCTCTCTAATATTCTTTCAACAGTATTAGATAGTCCTGGCGATTGCAAAGATGGTGAGAGGTACAGCTCGAAGCACTGCAGTGCACAGCAGTGCATTTCCCAGCAATGCACAACTGGTTTGCATTCAGGGTAAGAATCAGTACCTAGGATTGATGGTGGATGCTAACTATCTACCACTTATTCTCCAAATAGAACCACACGATTTCCAGACTAAACACATCTAAATAACAAACCTTTAAAGCACTGTATTGTGCTAAGAATGTCTGCAAGAGGGAGCTGCACAGGTAGGATGTATGGGACGACCCAAGGGCTTCTCATTAAATGCCATTGTTATTCTTGTTTTCACTGGGTTTTCATTTTCTGATCACATAAGCAGCTCTTTTGTTCTCATTAATGTCTGCCCTTCTAAACAATCCATAGTAACAAGTACCTCCATTACGCTTTCCACAGGCCACTGACAACAAACCACAATTCTCTGTACAATACATTTTCTTGGAGGTAGTGGGTATCAAGGACTCTTAATAGTGCTATGTTGAGGATCAATTGTTCAGCTCTATAGTGCAGGAGTGTCTCCTGAGCCTCTCAGTGCCTGCTTTTGTGTACATATCACTGATGGGGAGTGACATTTCTTTCTTAGGGCTCCTTTCCATTAGAGAGGCTGCTTCAGGCAAATCCAGTTGTGGAGCGTTTGGAAAACAAAACATGGGTAAAAGTGGGCTTTTATCACATTTGGCCATGTGATTGATAAGGAATTAAGACACTTTTCCTGCTACTCCGTAGGAAACTCTAGACAAGCACTTTCATTCCTGAACTGTTAGTATTTCTCTGAACTTTTAAATATAAATACATGGCACCTCACTATCAGGGTATATTTCCTAAAGCAGAATTTAAGAAAAATTTTTAAAATTCCTTCATGTCTACATTTCCTAGGTTTTCATGAAACACTAGTTTTTTTTTAGTACAATGGCTTCAAACCTTTAGTTTCCTGAAGATAGGAAATCACATTTTTCATGTGTCTATGCTGAGTTAAGCCATGGTAGTAATTATGCCAGGATTATAGTGAGGCAAAGCTGTACATGAGTTTGTATCCCATGAAAGCAATATGTACACTGCAGGTAGATCTGGTTTTGAACAACTCCTCCAATCATACCCATGCAAAATCCTTCTGTATGTGTGCTAGTGAGTTTTGAGTCTCAGCATCATGCTGGGAGTGCCAAGTAAGTAATGAAGGTTTCATCTTTGCTGATGCTGGCCCTTACTGAAGAAGCAGAATTAATGTTTTCCCTTGCATTAACAGCCCTCCAAATCCATCCTACAAATCCCTGATTCCTAGCTTCTCCTGGGATATTAGGAGAAATCAAGCTGTAGCTGAGGTCAGCAACTGATAGGTGAGATATGGGACTGCTCATTTGTTAGAATTTGGAATCACATTGCCCTAGAAGAAATTTACGAGGAACTCCTAGCCTCGATGGCTAAACACCACGACCCAGGAAGATGCACCTGCACAAAAGAGGCTGTACAGCCTCACTGTGCCTCAGCTTCCCACCAAAAAAGCCAAAAAGGAGCAAAGTGCTGATAAATCCTAACACAGTTTAGGAACTCCAAGAAAGAGGTGAGCGACATAACCTGGCTTTACTAGCAGGTGGTTCTCCACAGCTAGAGAAGGAGTGAGGTATTACACTGTGGCAGAATTAAGGTGCAAGTAGAATTCCACATCAGCCCAAACTAAGAACACTTACTTCCAAATTGCCAAGTGTCACAAACACATGAGTCCAAGCGGGAAAATTTTAGGCCAGTTTTGTTACTGGCAACTGAGCTTTGCAGGGGAATCTCATGCCCAGCCACTCCCAGCAGAAGATCCAAAGGGTCTGCCAGGCTGGATGGACTACCCAACCTGGCTGCTCTCCCAGGACTGGCACAGGACGGGGCAGGCATACTTCACTGGTCAAGATAAGCATTTAAGCAGCTTCCAATGATGCTTTCATTCATTAAACCACACTAAGCAGATTTGCTTGGTCTTCAAAACGAAATCAAACACATGAAGAAAGGAAAGTGCACCTAAACTGATTGTACAAAGTCAGCACAGGGACTTGGCACCAGGGGCCACCTGCCTGGGACAAACAGAGGCAGGAGGCTGGCTGCAGCAGTCAGTGCATCCATGCTGGAACAGGTTAAGTAGGCTTAATGAACATCCATTGTTCCCTGTCACCAAGGGCCATTGAGAAGCTATGTGACTGCAGGGTTCTTCACACTCACAGCTTATAGAGAAGTGCACAGGTCTCCAGACACTTTTGGCTTGTGTTTTTCAGGGCCAGTCAAGAAATTTAGGCAGCTAAGGGTCAACACCTTTTAAGACTCCAATCCACCTCACCCAATTATTCCCACCACCCCAACTCCCTTCTATTCCCCGAAACCTCTCCTCTCCTCTCCTCTCCTCTCCTCTCCTCTCCTCTCCTCACCTCCTTGGCATTTACCTTGCTCTGGTAAGACCTCTAAAAAATCCAGTCTTGTTTTTACGAATATTCGGATAGCAACTGACACCTTCTAATTGTCCTTTTTCCATTATCTGCTCTCCCGTGGTCCCAGTTGCCCCTCACCCCACTCATAAACATGCAAGCCAGATAACCATCACAGGACACCGACAGCAATCCTGATGGCAGCATTGAACGAACAATCAGCTCCTGCTGCCAAGCCCTTACACACATCACCATTGCTGTGAGGCTGAGCACAACTGTCTATAGCAAGAGAGGAAACACAGGTTTGGTGAGGCACACAGAGACTGACCGTCCCTCCTCAGTCACTCAGTAAGAAGCTGTTTCATCATTTCCTTCCCTTCTGGGCAGACACCAATTTGCAGGGATGCTGATTTTGTCCAGATACTCCCACCAGCCTGGTGACCTTCACTTCTGACATGAGGACATGTTGTGTCTTACAGGATCCATGCCCTCGGGGATCCATGCCCCCAAGGACAGTAGGGTGAGGGTCTTTCTAAACATTGTTTGGACAAATGCTCTTGACACCAGGAACAGCCATTATCTGATCTTGTATGCATTTCCCTGCAATGCAACCAGACCTGCCAGGTCTGGTAGAAAAGTCTTAGGTCATGTGGAATATGTCCATCTAGTGTACTGGGGAAGGAGCAGCCCAGGAGAAGGCTTCAAGGGCAGCCCATTGTGTGCATGGTACAAACCACAGCCCTGAGCTGACTCTGCTGGCACCCCTAGACTGCACAACAATCTAAGTAATGCCAGTAGTAATTACTTCGAAGATATTCAGTAAAATTACATTTGTTTTGACAATTCTATTGTCACAAACTATATATCCCATTCCAATCCATGTCACCCTGTTTCAATAGCAGCTGCAGAATATTTTTTCCTTGTGTTCCTTGGGACTGTATGCAGCAACATGATAGTTAAAATCTGCCACCTATAATACTAAAACTTCTCCTTAAATGATGTATTTTCATATCAGGTAGTTAGTTACCTGCCAAAGCATTCATAGCTTAAAAGGAGTAAATCTGCTTATCAAGTGTGGGAGCTCCATGTTTTGGTAAAATGTTTCTCATTCTTCAGGTGTGCCTAGGAGGGAAAAAACATGAACGCAACAAAGTGAAAAAAACTAGGGAAATATCTGATTCTATATAAAAGAAAGGAAAACAAGGTAGTTTGTTATTTTTCCCTATATTCTTTCTTTCAAGTATGTGGAATTGTTATTCTTAAATATATATAAGGAATGAGATTTAAAAAAAATTCCACAGGAAGGAAAGAATGAAAGATCTGATGAGCATGATATCACCCCAAAAACTAATCAAATATTTCAGGTTGGATCTGGCTCACTCAGCATAGATTTTAACAAATGGATTGCAGTGTAGAAAGGACAGTGAAATTCATCCCAGGAGTCTGAGCTATAGCTTCCATTCTAGGACATCAATGGCAGATTTCTAACCAGGCTGAGTTTACTGAAACAAAAACATCTCAAGGTCACACTTCTTAGGATGAGATATGTTCAATAAAATCACTGAAAAGGGCACATATGTTCCATGCAGATATACTTACAGATGTCACTCATCTATGTTCTTACTTTTTGAAACCTGAGGTGTAATGGGAGTATATTTATGTTAAAAGGCATTTTAAAAAAATCAAGAAATCAATTTCTGGTAAGAAGCCTTCATATGAGGAAATGTTTTTTCCATCTCTTTGGGTTCCTTTTTTCTTTTCTTTTCTTTCTTTCTTTTTTTTTTCTTTCCTGTTTTTTTTCTGGCTTACAGACATTGTGGCAAAGTACAACAGGGGCTTTGTAACAGTTTATTGATGAGGAGTGGCCAAGGACATCTGTGGTCTAGAAAACCCACTACCAATGCAAAACAAAAGCCCCAACCTCAAAACCATGAAGTGAATTTTAAAAAGACCACAAAAAGCTCCAGCTCTCTCCTCCTGGGATGCCCCATGGGAATTCTTTGAAAAGCAGCTTATATTTTTTTTTTCTGTTGGGATTTCCTATATCAGAGAGAAACCACTTGATCCTCTGGAGCCTGGAAGTATTCATCCTCTTCCTTAGATAACACATGCCATAACCAGGGGAAGCAAAATTGCTTAAGTGCCATACTAGAACACTACACTTCTTCAAAAGAAGCAGAGTAAAATTTTTCAGATGTGGAGATGATGATCTCTCAGTTCTGTGCTGATCCATGAAAATTCCAAGGCAAATTTCACAGATATTGGGAAGTCCTGACATGGAGAACCAGTTCTAGGATTTAATCCTCAAAGTTGTACTTTTATCCAAAAGAAACAAATGTTGGACATTAAAAGACAGTTTCCTTGACTTGCTGATAAAAAAAAAATCATGAACTGAAACAGCCAGTTAAACTGATGAAAATTAATAAAAGTCAGAATGGCAGTCTGAACTCTGGCTACAGCAGCTTAAAAGGCACTGATATCACAGTTTTATTAGACTTTATACCTCATTAGAAATATAAAATGACTGAAAATTAATGTGCTCACATTACCTTTAGTGCTGTCAATTCACATATATAAAGCTATTTATTAAAAGCTATCAATATACCTATTTAACAAAGTAAATCCTGTGTACTACAAAACATGAAGGAAAGTGCAATGGCTCATTTCACTTTGAGTTTCACTTCAGACTTCAGGCATGTGATTTATTACCCTGTTATTACAAGTTTAGGCTTTTAAATCAAGTAACACAAAATCTTGTGTATTTTGTGCAGCTCTGGTGAACTGCAAACCTGAAAATATGTAACATTCTCATTATGGCTTTTTGATTGTCTTAACTTCAGCATGCCTTTCTAAACACACATACACACACACAAATATGTTTACACAAAGCTAAATTCTATTATATGATGCATCCTGCTGTCTGTGGCTGGGGTTGAGAAAACTCTTAACTCAAGAAAGTGGTTTTGCACTGAAAGTTATTCAACTGTTTCTCCATCAGGGGGCCTTGAGAGTGAGGTCATATGCAGAGCAACTGCTGAATATTATTGAGAAAATAAGAGGCGCAGCAGACAATAAGAATTTCAACATAAATATTAGAGTTTGGTGTTGTTTTGAGGTTTTATCTTTTTTAAGAGCTTGCCAATAAAGGAGCAAATTCTAGGCATTGTAATTGACACAGCAGACAGCAGGGTTTTGATCAAGCAATCCATACATCTGACTTTCTTCTAAAAATTGGGTCTGTCTTGGTTCCTTTCCCATATATGTGCTAATTATAATCTTGAAAGTTTAAGTAGCTACAAAGTTGTGTCAATTTTTTTCACTATTTAAAATAACAAAAGGGCTTCATCTCCAAGGAGACAGTCTGTGCAAAAGAAAATTCAGCAATGCAGGAGAAGGAAATTCCAAGTATACCTAAAATCCTATAAAAAATAACCTCATTAAGGAGATGCAGACGTGCAACTGAAAGCAACGTGACTGGGATATACAGAACATCTACTAGAGCACCAGCTGCAGTGGGATTAAATGCTCTACACTGATGAATTCCATTTGAAGGAGACATATTATCTAAGCAATTATTAGATAGGTTTTGGAACATGGTTAGGTAGGAATATATGCAGTGTTCCAGCAAAAGGCATCATCAGGCATGTAAGTGCCCACTCTGCCCATGGAAAGTCAAAAGGAATGGAATCAATGGGATTAAGAAGGTATTTGCAGCAGGACAAAGACAAGGACCTGTGAAACACTAACACACCAAAATGTTCAAGAGGAACACTTTTATTGCTTTAGACCGAGTCAATGAAGAAATAGTAAACAGTGGCTACATATGTGTTAATCTGCCGGTTAAGACTTCGATTTAGAATAGCTCACTTGCACTGGTGACATTGTTCCTTTATTGCTCTTTCCCCACACAGCCTCCATGCACTCTGAGGAGCCCATAAAGCACTGAGGAGCGCATAAAGCTGTGCTGAGGAGCACACAAAGCACAGGCTGGTCCCCAGCAAGCTGTGGAGATGATCCGTGCTGCTGCAGCTCCCTTCCTTTAAGACCTGCCCTGAGGCTGTTTCCCTTGGAGGACATGACAATTTGGGAGAAGGAAGCAAAGCTGGCTGTGGGAAGTACATGTTTGTATCTCTCTTCTGTATAGTGATCATTTTTGAGATCCGTTAACATGGATTTGGGCTCTACTTTGATCATCAGTCTCTGCAGTGCAAAGAAAATAATTTAACTGATCTGTGGCTCTTTTTCTTTTCCCCCATTCAGAAAATAAGGACTGATATCTTCATCTGTCTTTACACAAGCCTATGAAGATCTGAGGACAAAAAGCATGAATTGGCATCACACTGGAACATTAAAATATAATTACTCTAGTTTTCCCAAGTTTCTGTCAGGGACAATCAGCCCTGCTCCCACTTCAAGTGTCTTGAGAGAGCCCTCTTTCAGCAGAGAAACCACTGAGCAACAGGAGGTCAGCAGAATAGCTCCAATACTTCCCTCTGCTGCAGGCTTCCACCTTGTCCTTGCAGCTGTAACAGCGCCTTGGGGAAAGTGGCACTCAGAAATCAGGGAGGAAGAGGCTGGGAAGAGACCAACCTGGACCAGAGCCTGCTCTACACAGCTGGTGCAGCCTAGACCAGCTCAGCTGGGTCAGAAACTCCAGGACTGAGGTCATTGTATTGCAAAGGAGCCATTGTAGTGAAATCAATAGGGACGTTTTAAAATACCCCTACATGACAATTCCAGTGTCAGAGCAGAGCAAGTCAAAGAAGGTTGTTCCTCATAGCAGGTTAAACTCCTGAGGGTGGAGATAATCTCACAGCAGGAAGGGAGGAAAGTGCTGTGCCTGCCTGGGCCAAGATGCTTTCACACTCTCCGTTGCCAGCTTTAGGCTACAGAGCCGGCCATTATCAGAATCATTGTCATTATTATCCTAAAATCTGCTGCCTGACATTCAGGCATCTATCAGGAAAAGACCCAAGGCCCTATTAGTGCAGGCAATAAGCCCCCAGGAGGAGGGGAGGAAACTCATTCCTAGAGAAATTAACGTTGCTGCTGGCTACATTCCTATCAGCTTTGTTAATTCTGAAGTGACATTCATTGGTAAATTTGATTTTACCATGCTCTCCCATCAATCAGCAGGACAAGTCTCCTAACAGAGGGTTTTTTATTGTCACACACAATAATTTGCCTCACAGACCCACAATCTACCGGCCCTGGGGGAAGCTGAGCATCAAGCCTCTGTATCTATATGAAAACCATGTGCTCAACATCATTAATTTATCCTGACTCTGTCTGTGATCTCTGCCTTTCTGCTCTCAAGCTGTAGTTCAGGAAGTCAGTGTTTTCCTATTAAACATATTAATTGATTGTGAAAAAATGTCACTCCCTCCCCAAGTGATGCTTCCAAAGAACGTGATGTTTAAATATTAGAAAAATTCTTTACCCGGAGATGCTTACATTGAAAATGCACACTAGAGATTTGGAAACAGTGTCCAACAAAGCCTGGTGTTTTCCTGATACAAAAGAAAGTGTTAGAAAAACCGTGAGTTTTCATCCCACACCTCAGCAAGTCAAGTCCTGCTGAGATTCTAATTCCTCAAGCTGATTCAGAAATGTTTTGCCCTGTTTTAGATGGCTGGTCACAAAAGACAATATCTGACAGATTCTCATTTGCAATTCTAAGTTAATTGAATATTTTACCACCAACTGCATAAAATACAAAGTGAATTAACAAATAGACTGCACACATGGGCTATTTCTTTTTGGAAATTAAATATTTGATTGTGATAGAATCTTTAAAGATCTGGGTATAAAAAACCCAATAAACTTCTTTATATGCTTCCATCTGAGCGAATGGAAACAGGTAAAAGCCTGCAATAGCCTTTTAGCTATTTGGGGGGGGAGAAGGAACCTCTTAATTTCTTGCAGATTTATGTAAAATAATCCAAACTCATGACACTGTATGTGAAGAGCACAGTCTTTAAGGTGATGAATAGTACAAGACCTCCTTACCACTCTGAAGGTAGTTAACTGAACTGACTGCCCCGAGCATTGACACCTTTAAATGTCATGTTTATCAAGGGAAAGATGGGTTGAATTTGTAAAATATTTGTCCTCCTTCTGGGGCCATACATTAACCCACTAAACCGTGTAATTGCTTAATTTTCTTCTACTGCATCCTCTGCAAGTGATGACAAGCAGTGAAGAAAAAAGAGAGCGTGATGCTGAAGGAAAGTAAGTTTAACTGTGCTGGCAGGTCGGGAGACGGGCAGGGGGTGCTGTGTGTCTCCTTCCCATGGGAATGGTTGTAACAGCGGGCTAAAAGCTCTTTTCACAAAAGCTGTTCCCCCGGGGACAGCACTTAATGCTGAGCCGCTGGCTGAGGAAGGGATCTGCCCAAAAGCAAGAAGGGCTGGCCAGTGGCCATGTAGGACTGTAGATGCAGAAGGGTTGAGCAGAGGCAGAGCTGTCCCTGTTATCATCAGTGCCCTGCTGAGCCCACCAGTGTCCCCCCAGCCACCACATCGCCAAGCTGCTGCCAAGGCACCTCCCAGCAGACCACAGCAGGTTAAACTTCTCCTGAGTTTCTAGTGACTGTAAAAACTCCCCTTTGGCCTTGGGTGCTGTAACTATTTATGAGGTTGACCTTTAATTACTCTCTCATGTAGAAATCTTTGATAATATGTCTTTGAAAGCTTGACAAATACGGACCTACAGAGCACAGATCAATACCAATATAGTAACATAGTAGAGCAGCTTCCACAAAAGCAGATGCTAAAAGGTATTACCAGCAAAGCTGCTTCAAAGGACTTATCACTTCAGCTGGGCACCGTCAGCTCTTTCTATTACTGAAAGGTTTAGGGAATATAAAGAACACATATGCAAGGGATGCCAAATACTAACATGGCATAAAGACTGGAAAGGGTATGAAGCATTATCCCACTGGGCCCAAGGGAACCGCAGCTGTCAGCAGCAGCAGGACAAGAGTGACTGCCATCTCTGTTCTGCTCATCCGCATCTCAGGGCTGGAAAAAAATTGATAGTTTTGAGTAGCTAGTTTGAATGTCACAGAACTTCATGAAAAGCAGATCCTTAGCAAATTCACTATCTTTTGAAACACGAATGCCATCCAAAGTAGCAATGAAACTGAGAGTGGATAGTTATTAATTCTATATTCGGTTTACTTGAATATTCAGTATTGCTTGACTTTTCAAGTTTTAACAGACATTATACACATGCATGAGTGTACCTATATGTACACAAATGCACATATATTGTGTGTATATGTACACACAAAATCAAAAAGTCAGTAATATTCTGTTAAGAACGGTGAATACACTTGGAAAATGCCTACACAGTGTAGAGAAGGGGGTTATCAGTACAACCACACAGTCACATAAAACAGAATCTCATAATCCAGAATACATTTTGATTTTAACCCACCTAGTATAACTTATTATTATCATACAAGTTTAATATTTCGTGTCATAAGTACTATGGAAATAAGTGTGAGTTCTCCTACAACGATAATTAAAAGCACAGAATGTAATATGCATCATCTTCAACCATCACAGTACATTATAGGGAACTTGCCATTGTTCTAACCTAATGCAAGTTTGCTGCTGGGAGGATGATTTCCAAAGACATAGATCGAAGAAAACACAAAGATACAATTTTAAAGGTTTTATAATAGTATTTATTTCCTCATCACTGCTAGAAAAATAGCTGATCCATCTACCAGACAGATACAGTTAGAGAAAGGCATTACAGACCAAAAAGCTGCATAAATTTTGGGAGAGGTTTTAAATGATAAGAACCACTTTAGTTTTCCTTCTCTTCTGAGTTTCTGCAAAATAAATTGTTTTTTCTTATTCAGAAGAACAACTGTTCTCTCCCATAGAACTTTTTTTTTGGTCATAACAACATCCTGGCCAAAACAGCTCCCAGGAGACAAAAGCAGTGAAAGCCATAAAGGAAGAATGTTTTTGTCATGATAGGCCTTAGAAGAAGAGGCATGGGTTAATGTTGGTTAAATAGAAGCCTGCTGTGATAAATATAGTAATATCCATACAAGGTTTCATACTATTCTTGACTGGAGGTCCACCAAAGTTGAGAGAGAAAATCTGGTTTTGTCTAGTAAACTTCTGAATCAGCCTTGTTACAACGTGTGGAGCAAAGATGCCCAGCGGGGACCTGCTGCTGCCTTCAGAGCCATGGTGTGAAAGTCTTTCCCTGCCAGCATAAGGAAAGAAGGTTTCAAGCTTCTTTCACACACCTGGAAAGTAAAGTCCTGCCTTCCAGGGGCTGGACTTTCTCTGTTCCGGCATTGCACATGGCTCATGGAAGGGAAAGCTCCCAGTCCCTCCAGCATCCTTCAGAGCTGCCATCTCCAGCACTTCCTGCTGCTGTCTTGCCCATCCTCAGGAGCAGCAGCAGCAGGATGCTGCCAGCCCACATTCCCACTCTCTGCTTACTGATGGGTACACCAGTGGGAAACAGCCATACATCAGGCTCTGGGGGGAGACTCAAGAAAAAGAGCAGATTCTCCTTGGGTTGTTTCATGGGCGTGTTCCCATCCCTGACAAAAAAAAAAATTGAAAACCAAATCCACTTTTCATTAAAAGAGTCTATTGGTGAAACTGATACTACAGAAATACACATTTCTGTGTGTTGCCTTCCTGCTCCATAATGGCTCTTGCATTAGGGACTGGGGGCAGGGGGGCTGCTGTTGTCCATTTACTTCAGTAAAGATTGCTATTGAATGAAACCTTTAATGGGGTGTTTATGCTCCTGCTCAGCTAAGAGCTCCAAGCTTGTGGCAGAGTAGTCTTTCCCTCCACCTTGACAGCTATCAGAGAATCAATACAGGTAATCCCTCAGCTGGCCCTCAGCACCACTGCTGAGGCAGCCCTGGCCACTGCGCTGGGGTCACTTGTGGGAAAGAGAAATTTCTCTGGGGAGTGACTTTTCACACACCCCCAGCACCACTGCACTGACCCTCTGCAGCTCCAGAGGGAATGCCACTGACACCACTTGGATTTAGCTAGAGGATGGACTTACCCTGACTCTCAAGGAAGCATGGGCCTCCTTTGGAATTTGTTTTGGTGTTTTTTCTCCGAGATGTGTAAAAGTTCTTGTCTGGCAGTTCATGTGTCCGAGGTGGAATAAATCTGAGCTCTTTAGTTTTCTCGGTCTCAAGGTTGTTTATTATTTTCTTATCTGTAATATTTTCTCTCAGCCCAGCGAGGTCTGTCTTGCAGGGCAGCCATGGCACACTCTCTGCCCCTTCAGGGTGGTGTTATCTTTTTATACTACAAACTACGTACATTATGTTTACAATTATTTCCCAATTACTATCATCTATATTAGACAGTTAATTCTACTCTAAACCAATCCAAAAGTACCAGCTCCACAATAGAAAATGGAGATGAAGAAGAACAAAGACCAAACACGTGCTTTTTCCTCCATCTTGTGTTCTAAAATTCTCATTCCCAAAAATCCTAAAATCTATATTTTTACTCTGTGATAACACTACTTAAACTTCTGTGACTTTTAAGTTCTCATATAAAGCTGGTAATTTTTCCAAGGGCTATAATCAAACCCACAGATGTTTTGGGCATCATTCCAGGGTCTCAGAGGCCCCTGACCAGGGTCTCAGCAACTCTGGACTCCCAAAGGGATGTCCCAGATTCCAACAGGCCTCACCACTTGATTTCACTTCAGTGAAATTGCACTTTTTGGCCAGTATAATCCAAGTAATCATCCCTTTCTCCTTCCTTCATTCACAGTGGATGTTTTCTCTGCTCCTGCATTTCTGTTGATGACTAAGGTATTTCCTACCGGCTCTGCTCAAGTCCTGCAGTCAAAGTGGGAGGATTGCATTTTCTCACTGCTACTTTGCAGGCTGCTAACACTGCAGTTTGCAGGACTGTGTGGCATTCTCACACTACCAAAAGTGCTCTCTACACTACTCTGAGCCAGCCAGAGGTTAGTCCTGTGATGAAGATTAGTCCTGTGAGTTTAAGTCTGGCTTGCCACTGCTGCAGTGGAGCTAAGCTGGGGTTTCAGGACAGCCCCTACAGCAAGGCTGCTGCAGAGAGGCTGGCTGGGGATGGAGAAGGGATAGAGTCACTCAGTCCCACTGCAGGAGAAGCAGAGCTGCTGTGACCCTCCTCTGATGCTGCTGCATAGCCTCAGTTGTCAACATCCAACCCCAGGAATCTTTGAGGGGGCCACATTTTCAGAAAAGGCATTCACTGGTGGAGATGAGGCCTCTTTAAAGCTTGAATCAAATATCATAAAAACACAGACTGAAAGCCTGGACATGTTTCACCTAAGGCTGAAAAAGAACAAGAGAGCAAAGACAGAGCCTCATACTCCTCATGTGCCCAAGACCCTGCACTAAGTGTGTTAAGGAGAGACAGAAGGGAGAATATGCAAGGGCAAGTGCATCAGGAGAGAAAGGGAAATTAAGGTGACAGTGACTATGTCTGTAGGGGTGAAACAAACACCAGCACTTGCTGTGAAGGCTGTAGGAGACTGGGAACCCATGGAATGGCTTTCTTAAGAAGGGGGCAGCCAGTCAGGGCTCCTCTGGGGAACGATCTCTCATGTTTAATGGACAGTTTGGCACTGGCCAATATTTTGGCATTAGCTTCAATTCACAAAGCTCCTTGCTGCTTTTCGCCTTCCTTCATTGGTTAGCCACCTCCCTGTTCACCAGAGAAAGCAGCAGGACAGGGACTGGGACAGCAGGGGCTGGGGACCAGGTGTTTGAAAAACAGGAATATGCAGGAGATGCTAGAAGCAGCAGATGTCGGTGGCCAGGCCTTTTGTTCTCTCACACTTGCAAGTCTGAGCTCTGGGACCACCTTTTTTTTTGTCTTCCCATTGTCATTTACCCAGGAGGAGCATTTCAGGAGTTATCCTCACAGTCTCTCCCTGCACCCCTCTGCTCCAGCAAAACAGTTGATTGCCCTCATACTCTGGTTTCTATTTAGATCACTTTCTATTAACATCTAAAAAACTCTTGACAGAGTTAACACAGACCCTTTAAAATCCACTAGTGTCTTACAGGACTGATTAGTCCCAGGGCCTTGTCCTGCTGCTTCTCTTGGCAGGACCATTTTTAATCCTAGTTAAGGGAAGAAGAGCCAGGGTGCACACATATCCTTTGCCTTAATGAGGGCAGTGACAATGTGACCCTAGACAGGGACATCACCCCACAGCCACCTTAAGCCAAAATGAGTGAGAAACATGGGTACCTATTACACATAGGGTATTACTGTAGTTACTCTCACGGAAAATAACACTTCTACCCTATATCTGAAGATGTCAAGAAATGCAAGAGATGGATTTAGTACAGTGTGTAAATTAGCCACAACCCAGCCCCCTGAGAGCTGCAGGGATGTCCTTTCTGCTGCCTGCTCAGGAGGGACCTGGCAGCTGGGGCTGCCCAGGACAAGGACTGAGCCTTCACACATGTTCACAAATATTCCTTTTTCTGCTGAACTTGCAGTGCAGCCTCCTTCATGCACATGTTCTTCTGTGCCATGCAGTCATTCTGGGACCCTGCCAGATAAAAAAGTGCAGCATGCACACAAGCTCCCTCCATCTCTCCGCTTCTTAGCTGTGTGTATAAATATCCAAAATCCCACTGCTGGCTGGAGCAGTACACACAGCTGCTGAGAGCACAGCCACAAAAGGTGCAACTAAATGTGCAAATCCTCGGGGAAGAAAACCTCAGCTCACTGGATACACACAGAGTACAGGTACACTACAGGAGGATACCCTAATCTCTTCCTAACCCCCATCTAGCATGAACAGCAATCGGTTTGCTCTGACAATCAGTGTTTTCATTTCAGAAAACTAAAATCTTCAGTGGTCTGGCAGGTGGCTCAGCTTGACCTCCCTCCTTATCCATTTCTCCCCACCCTGCTGTGAAGTGTGCAGAGCCAAGTGCCATCCTCACTGTCCCCCGCCCCAGCACAGCTGGGACTCACTATTCAAAAGGGAGAGGATGACTCTATAGGGTAGTTAAATGCTACAAGGCAGTTTAATTCCTTTTTTTAGTGCCCAATCCAGATCCATCATCTTGCTTGCCAGTGGGAGTGAACTCAGTCCAGAACTGAATGGCCTCAGCTTTCATGAATTGTTGGGGCACTTAACACCAAATCCATCAAGACACTGGGTGCCTTTAACTTCTTGTGCAGTCAGCTGCTGCCCAGCAGGACAAGAACTAGAATTCCCAAAAAAGCGAGTTTGACTCTGTAAGGGCTTACAAATGACAAAGAAAACACCCTTCATCCATTTGCTAGTACCTCAAATGCACAGCTCTGTGCATCTGGCAGAAAGCCATTTAGCACAGCCCATTATTGTATACAGTAGCCTCCAAAGATTTATTTTCATTATTTCCATGAATGCAAGTGTAATAATATTAATAAAAGGAAAGATAGGTGCTAATGTCTTTACAAACAACTCGATGGATGAGGGTCTTTAGGAAAAACGGGTGTTAATGTCTTTGAAATGTGTCTTAATGCCTCTACCAACCTTAAGCTGCAAGTTTGTTAGAACCTAGACAGTTTGACTACAGCTTCCAGTGGACTCTCTCTCCCTTTATTCAAATTTCTCCTGTATGGACACTGGCTTTTCATGGCATGGTTTACTGCACAATAATTATCATCAAAATTTTTATGTACAGTTTTAATGTGCAAGACAACCAGTACCTTCAATCACAAGTGCAACCCTTCACATACTCCTTTACAGGCAACACATCAAATACTACAGAAAGGTGCAAATAATTTAGTACAAGACATTAGAAGTTTTTTCAAGAAAAAGAAAATGCACACAAGAGCATTACAGAGGCACCGTACAACCCTCATTCAGAGCAAAAAAGGAGGTTACCTGCATGGGAAGCTAACCAGGCATTTCGCAGTACTTCAAAGCCATTCCTAGTCAAAACATTTTCTTCATTAGTAGGTGGTTTATTTCACCCAATCCTGATTTTTTTAAGGGACTGAACTAACAAAGGCTTCACATATATAATTCCTTGTTTCTGTTGGCCAGGATTTTGTATGCTTGTATCTCTCCTCCTAACAGCAGGCAGCTGGAAGAAAGGTTCAGTTCCCCTACCTGTTCTGCAGCATGGTTTGTACACATAAGTACTGTGATAATTTTCTGCTCAGGAGTGAATTTTACCTATTCAGGGGCTAGGGATTCAGCCCTCAAAAATTTAGTCTGCTGTATTATAGTAATATTTGGTATTAAAATAAGCAAAAAACAATAATCAGAGCATGATTTTCATTCTACCCTAAAAACTACATGTATAAACATACAATACAAACAGACTTGCTTATTTCAGATACTGCCTAGTGCTGGGCCTCAATATTTTGTTTACCAGTAAGTGATTCAATAAATATCTAAAAAATATTTTACCATCAGAACAATGAGAACAGAGCAACTTAAGATACAAAAAAGCTTATAAAAATTAGTGCAAATCAATACATTCAAGGATATAGTACCTTCACAGTATAATTAAATGTACAAGTAACATTTTTTCTATTTTTCTGCTGTATTTAAAGAGACTGTTAAAGTTGGCACAAAATAAAAACTTTCTTATATTTTATGTACAAAATTCTTGTTAATCCTAGCTGATCTAGGATACTTCAAAGAGAATTTTATCAACCCAGTAACATCGAACTACCCGTGTTTATCAACTAGTTCCAGAAAGGACTTCCATGATTCCTCCTGGATGCAACACACCTTCCCACTGAATGGGCTCACTCCAGTGAGCCCTCTCAAATGCACAACCTCCTGCCAGTTGTGGTGGTCACTCAGTGATAATAAATACTTCTTTCCCAATTACAGCACTCCCTATTCTCAGCAGTCCTTCAGCACACTTTTTGTTAAGCTTCCTAGTTCAGATTTCACATTGATTTGGAATGCCACTTTTTCAAGAATTCTTAACAATTTTGGAAGTACATAAACCTGCACAAATCACTCCTGCCTTGCTTGTATGGTCAGGGAGACATGGAGGATAACACCTTCCAGTCTTCCCACAGAAGCAAAGCCTTTCCTGCAGACTGAGGAAGGAATTTCATGTGCAGAGTTTTAGGTGCTGAAGAGTCCTGATATCACTTATTAAGTCTTATATTTTGAGCAAAGGGAGGGATGCTACTAGAACAGTCATCCAACATAAAGCCAGGAGGAAGCAGAGGAGCCCATCCTTATATCAGAGTTCACTGCAAAGATTCACCTGGCCAGGACCAGCCAGGTTCAGGGGAATTCAGAAAGAAGAGACCACTGCTGGGATTGTGCTTGCTCCTGGCCTGAGTCCACAATGAAACACCTCTGTGAGGTCAATTGACTGCTCATTATCCACCCAATGGCTCACTGATGCTTAGGAATATCGCCATGTTTGGCCCTCCAAACTCTTGAGAAAGCAAAACCACTCCACTGTCTCTGCTAGCTGGGATTATCAGGCCTGCATATATATCTTACCACACCCCATTTCTCTGCCACTGGGCTAACCAGCATCCAGCACCCTCTGGAAGAGTTGCTCTCACAGTCCTGGAGCTCTATCTCCCAGCAGCTGAATGATTTAAAATAGCTCTCTGTTGGTCTAGCAGTCAAGTATTTCTGAGGAAGTTCACATTTAAATAGAACATCACTAAAGAACAGGTTAAGGGTAAGTAGACCATATACCTGTGGTCATGTGTCCAAACAACATGAACAGGTTAAATCAACTTTGAGAAATGTACCTGACAAAAACATCCCCTGCACAAGCTTTGGTACAGACTGCACCAGGCAGTCTACAGTCATTAGAGACGCAGAAACACTTCACGCGGTGATGTTTGTGAACAAAGGGGTTTGGGGAGGTAGAATCCCCTCCTGCCTTTAGAGATTAGGGCACAGGAGGAGAGGGAGAGGGGCATCAGGGTGTACCCTGTTCCCTGTGCTCAGTCGTGTGCCCTGGGTCCAGAGAGCAGACCTACCCCAAGAGCCCCTGCACTGTTACCTCCTGCGCTGCACACACGCAATACACACAGACCCATACACACACGAGCAGCTCCAGGACACTCCCACGGGGCTCCTGACTAGTGAGCAGCATGGATCTTGACGTGGAAGTCGTAGTCGTCCTGCTGGGGGAAGTGCTGTCCGCAGTGGGAGCAGGTGCAGCCCTTGTCCCTGCTGTGCGTGCGCCGCACGTGGCTGTCGTGCGCCGCGTGCGAGGCGAAGGCTTTGCCGCAGTGCTTGCACTTGAAGGGCTTCTCCCCCGAGTGCTGCCGGATGTGGGTGCGCAGGATGCTGGATGCTGTGAACGCCTGAAAGGGCAGGGAACATCGGAAACCAGATGGAGTTGCAGGTAATTTGCTTTCACATGTGCAGTCCCCACCTGCAGCTAACCCAGACCCCATCAGAAGTACGGATTAATTAAGTCCTGAAATAGCTCACATCCTCAGGTAAGTGGAAAAAAATAATGAAAACTTCCACCAATGAGGAATTAGAAGGCAATGGCTACTGCTATATAGATGTGGCTGAGTCCATGGAGATAGATGAAGCTCAGAGAAAGATTTCTGACCAAAGACACCAGTAAATATCTTCTATATGTCAGACAGAAGAAGTCAATACTGCCTTAATTAGCTTTGCAGCTCCTTTATGTTTGGGAAACATAGTGCAGGCTTTCCTTCCAGTTTTTGTTTTAAAATTAAACCCTTTGACCATCTTGGGATTCAGCTTCTAAAATTCATCCATGCAGACCACCATACATCATTTACAGGTTCATTTTCCCTGCTCCATCATACTCTTCTCTTTCTGCAGGCAGAGTTTCCAGCCTGTTTCCCTACCACTAACACATTCGAGTAGCAAACTCAAAGACTTCTCCATTTGGGGATAAAACTCCTTAAAATTTGAACAGGAATATTGTAAAGTTGCCAAGCTTTCCCGATTATTTCTTATCCTAAGAGAGACAATTTCAGGTCCTTCGCTATTTGCAGACCACACAAAATAAATACTCTATAGTAAATTTTCATAGCCAACAGCAATACATCTTAGCATTTCACTAGGAACTTTAGAGTACAAAATATTACAGACTCCTATACATAAGTCCTTGGAGGTGTATATCAAGGGTGAAAATATATTTTGGGAAGAGAATGGTGATGTTGACCCAGCACTGTTCCTTTAATCTCACAGTGTTCCTGAAATAAGTGACTACTGATTTCCAGCAAAAGAGCTGGAAAAGCAAAGCCACTGTTAGAGGTAGAAGAGGAAAAAAAATTGTAATTGCATAAGAGGAGATGGCGAGGATTCATTACAACAGACCTGGTTTTCCAGCCTCAGAAATGATGGCAATGTCTTAGGATAGCTGCATCCTGCAGCCTGAGGACTAATAGTTTAATTTGATCCAATCCACAACAGTCCAGAATTGACTGGGGACTGGTCAATTATCTCTAGAGATTTCTTTACAGAGCAACCTGTAAAGCTCTGCTACATCTTTTGGTGATCAGAAGATTAAGGATGATAGTCCATCCTAATCTCTGCAAACAAGTACGTTCAGGATCGTGGGGAGACAAAAAAATTACAATAACCAAAAGGAGTTTCCTCTAAGATTCTTTACAGCAGGACACTTCAGCTTTGTGTTACTCCAGCCAGTCATAAACAAAACTTCTTACTCTACAAAATCAGGAGCAGGTTACTACTGCTGATGGGGCATCTGCATTGCATGGACACTCCACAGCATCTGGATCCCTACCAATATTCATCCTCCAGCACCCTGTCAGCCACATGCTGGCTGCTGCAAGAGCTGTCAGCACTTTCACAGGGAGAGCTCACCTGAATCCTCCCTGCTGTGATGAGCAGCAACAGCAGAGCACATCTTTGATCAAGGCTGTGGTTCTCTTTGTGCTCTTTCTAAAGTGAAACTTCCATGCCCATTTGCCCATCAACAACCCTGATATTTCAAGGTAAGCATGTACAAATTCATATTGTGCAGGTTCACTTTATAGTCCAAATCTGTTTATTGCAGTCCAGAAGCAGTGTCAATAACACCAAAATTATCTATCTGATGAAAAAGTGCATGCTTTGGGTGGTTTTTGAAATGTTCTCATGCTTTCCTAGACCTTATTTCTGCAGCAGATCACTGATCTGGGACAAACCACAAATTTCATGTCAGAGGGAGACCAGACCCTGTTTCTTCAGTCTCATCCAGCCCTGTCACCTTACTTCACAACTGCCCAGAATATACACTTATCTGCTTACCACTTATATACAAAGCATTTTCTTTAAAGAAAACAGAGAAGAAACAAAGAACAGCAGAGGGAAGGAAAGGGCAGGGCTTTGCCTTACCTTGTTGCAGTAGACACATTTGTAGGGGCGCTCCCCAGAGTGAACCCTCATGTGTTTGTTCAGGCTGGAAGATTGAGAAAAGCTCTTCCCACACACAGAGCACTGGGGGCAGGGGGGGAGAAAGTAACAAATTTAAAAGGAAGCGTGTAACTGCATAGTTAAAAGGAAAAATTAAGAATGTGGATAATGGGCACACATTTCTTACATATAATCTAAATACACACATATATTTATGTATAAACACAACAGTAATTTTAAGCTGCAATGAACTGAAATACCCAGAAGCTTAGTCTGATTTTAAGAACAGATTTACCTGCATATATACATCTATATATTAAAATCATGCAAAATTTCACATCATTAGAGTTAAAATTGTTTAAATTAAAAAAGTTATTTTTCAGAGCAGACAATATTGATTTTCAGTAATAAAAAATTTGAAAATTTCTGTAAAATCTTTAAACAAAATATGTATAAATCAAGCCCGTTTTAATTTTTCCCCAAAAGATAAACTATCTAGAGAATAAAATAATCTTAAATTTACCAAGGGAAAGGGAAAGAAATTACACGGTATTTAATTTATTTTAATTAATTTAATTAATTTTATTTAATCCTCATAATTAGTGGAATATTTGTACCTGTTACTAATTTCATGCAGATATTCTGACATTGTAATAATGTCATTTTAGTTATAAAATACTTTTCTGAAAAAAATACACATTATAGGATGATCCATAAAATAGATATTTGGAGAATTTTGAGGGCTGATTTAATTGTGTCATTTCAAGTACTAGAACTTCCCAAGCTTTTAGAAAAAGTCTAAATCTTCCATTCCCAGTGCTGCTAGAGAAAACTGGTGTAGAAGCAAGGTGTTTGGCAGAGATGAGTAAAGCATCTCAAAGATTTGCTTTCATCAGTTAAAAATCTGCTTCACACTGAATGTAAAACTTTTAAGCCCCATTTGGTCCAACAGGCACAGATAAAGCTGTGGTCAGTTCTCAGACCGAAGGGTGGGGTGTGGACAACAGACATGAGACATCTCTGCCCTGATCCTGGACAAGACAAGTGCCTTAGAACAGAAGTTAAACCCACACTGTGGAAAAGGAGCAACACTCCTATGCAAACACAAAAAATAGCCCAGGAGAACTGGAGCAGGAACGCTATCGGCCTCTTATCTGGACCAAAAAAAAAAAAAAAAGACTTAATAAGTGCTCTCAGAAGAGTGACTGAGGAGAGACCCGGGAGCAGGCTCACCTTGTGAGGTCTGTGCTTCTCGTGAACGTGCAGAATATGGATCCTCAGCCTGTCTCTTTTCTCAAAGGATCGGTCACAAAGGTGACAAGGGAATTTGCGGTCCCCCTGGTCCACGCAGCGGGTGTACTTGAGGTGTTTGTCCCGGTAGTATTTGTAGGCAAAAACTTTGCCGCAGCGCTCACATTTGAAGCTCTCCCCGGCTTCTGTACGGCAGAATGGAAAGTGCCACCTCTGTGTTACACCACGGCAAAAGGGATTCAGATCAAATCTGCATCCTTGTCAGAAGAGCTGGGACCCCGACCGAGAATTTTAAGTCTTTGAGAGGGCAACGACTGTAAACGGATGCTAGCAATATCATTAACAAAATACGTGCATCCGCAGTGCTCCCCTTGCCTTTTTAAAGGAGGGGAACAAACTAAAGCCCACAGTCTGCTAAAATTACTCGGTTTAGCTACTAAGTTCAGCAAAAACAGAATTTCATCCTTGTATATCCATAAATAGCAAGAAAACATGTGAAAAAACAACTCAGAGTCCCACATAAAAACTTCTCCCCGTACGGAACCATTGTGAGATATTGCTTATCAAGAATTGTCCGCAAATTTTACCTACCCTCCCAAAAGGAAAAATAGTTTTGCACACCTTTTCTGTCGTTTGCAGATAAGTATCAAACAAATTAATACGTTTATTTGGCTTATTATTTTGTTTTTTGTATTTCAATTAATTTTTAACCACTGAATTTAGGAAAAACACCAGAAAATTTTCAGAAGTTTATACATCCTTTTCTGTCTTTAATAAAAGTTTTAGCTTAAACCTTAAGATGAAATAAGCAATTTACCATCTCTCTGAATTAGATACTTTAAGACAACAGGTACAAAATTTTCATGTCAATTTGCTTCTCTCCCTTTCTGCTGCACCCGGCCCACCCACCCCTTCCCTGCTGCAGCTCTTCCCGCACTGGCACAAATCTGTTTTATCCGTACATATTTGCTTATAAAAACATCATACTTTCTGTACATTACGAGTAGAACTACCCTCCCTTTCCCTCACTCTGGCTTAAGTTCATTTGACATTTCTTTTGCAAGCAATATTGCCATTACGGGATCGGAACGACTTCAGCCTGCCTCACTTAATGAGAGCGTTAATTACACGAAAGTCAGGTGTGCAATCACAAGATAAAACAGGATTAAAACTGCAATAACCCCGAAAAGCCCGTCTCCTCCCAGAACGGGACCCTGAACAACGGCGCTGCGGGGCCGAGGCAAGCTCAGCCCAGGACCAACAGATGTTTTACAGTCTCCAGACCAAACAGCACTTTAAATCCCCGAGGAACCGCGGGCTAGGAGCGGACTGCCGGCGGAAGAAAGGGGAGCCTCTTGCACCGCGCTGCCGGCAGTCCTCGGTGCAGCTCCCGGACACCCCGGTGCCCTGGGCAAGCTGCTGCTGCTGCTGCTCCGGGTGCTGGATGCTGCAGGAAGGGGATCGGCTCCCCGGGATGGCGAGCACACCCGAGGGACCGAGACTGCGGGGCCACCGCCCCCGCGGCAGGACCGGCCACCCACCACCGCCTCATCGCAGGGTCTGGGGAGCCTTTAACGTTAAACACCTGGACAAAGGTGATGCCTATGCTTCTTTACCTCCCTCCTGCGAATCTAATCCAGGCCAGGCACACGTCCGTGGGGAAAGGGGGTAATGTCGTCCAAGGGGTTGCTGGCAGGCTCACCTTCGGGGTTCTGCGGGGGTTTCTTCCCCTCCGCCATGCCCTTCAAACTGATGGGGATGCCCAGAAATTGCACGTAGCAGTCGCCGTACCACACCAGCAGCTCCTGCTTCGGGAAGATTTCCTTGCAGCTCTCGTAGAAGATTTGTCCCTGGCACTGGATAGCCGTCAAATTCTGCTCCTCGGGGAACCTGGCACAGTTCACCAGGGACATCCAGTTGCCAGCGGAGCCCTTCCCGTCTATAAAGTGGCTCAGGCCACCGTATTCAAAGATCTGGAGAGCAGAGAAAAAGGGATCAGGTTTGACCGACCCTTCCACACACGTTCCGCTCTCACCAGTCCCACCACCCACACCGGCCCGAGCCCCTCTTGCAGGTTACATTGCAGGTTACAGTGGAGGGGACGCCGAAAGCCTCGCCCCGGCCCCGCGCTGGGGGTGCGGGGGAGCCCGACGGTGCCTCCGCTACCTCCCACATCAGCGAGTTGTCGTCGTAAGTCTTGATCTCGCTCGTGTTGACCACTTTGCCTTGGAAGGGGCCGAAGCGGACTCCTTTCGGGATGGGGTCCGTACAGAAGACTCCGAGCTGGGACACGTCCCCGTAGGCCACCCGGAGCACCGAGAGCCCTGCGGGTGACAGGGGGCTGAGCGCGGCGCGGCGCGGGGAGCGCAGCGCGGCCGGGCCGGGCCGGTCCCTACCTGCGGGCAGCTGCAGCGAGTCCCGGTCGAGCAGAGGGGTGGCCGAGTCCGCAGCGTCTGCAAGAGAAGAACCCCTTCTTCAGCACGGCACCGGCCCTGCAGAAGCGGCTCCTCCCTCCCCGACAAAGGCCGCAGCCCGAATCGTCCCCCGGCTTTTACCAGGTGTGGGTTCGTAACGCAAGAAAACCACAGGGAAAGAACGTCCGACGTGCCCCCGGCAATAGTTGAGCCTGCATCCCTTCTGGGACTGTCCCCGAACCCTCCCGCACACGTGGCTGCAAGGAGCTACCTGCCGCCCAGTGGCACACTTTGCCCCTCTCTCCGCCGTCGAATACCTCCTTACCCGAGCTGGCGGGGGACACCCGGAGCCCCGAGATGGCGTGGAGATTCCCGGCGGGTTGGCTACTCCGGAGTGTTCCGTACAGCACGGCGTTGAGCTCCTCCTCGGTGAAGTGGTACCTGTAGCTGTGCCCCGCCGCCCCGTCTGTGCCCGGGCTTCGGGCAGCCCTGGGTGGGGGGCTTGGGTACGGCGAAAGCGACCCCGGGGCCCCCGTCCCGAGGGCCGAGCCCTCGCCGGGAGGGAAAGGGGCCGGTAGCCCAGTGTAGACGGGCAAAGGAAGGCTGGGGAAAGGGTCGGTGAGCAGGGGGGGCGGCTGGCTCAGAAAAGCGGGGACCCTGCTGAAGGTGAAGGGAGGCAGAGGCGGCTCGGAGGAAACCAGCCCGCCCAGGGGTTTCAGGGGCTGGAAGAAGTCGGGGGCTGTCTCGAAGTAATGGGCGGGAGGGAGGAAAGAGGGGTAGTAGGAGGTGAGGCCGGCGGGGCTCATCCCGAGCGAGTCTCCGCCGTCTCCGGGGACTGACTCGCCGGCCAGTGACAGAGCCATGCCGGGAAGGAGAAGAGGGATCTGCCGGGAAGCAGGGGGCAGACACCTGGGTGCTGCTGGCTGACGGGGTCCCTGTGCGGGGCGGGGGCGGGACGGAGGCCGGGNACGGCGGGGTAAGGGAGGGGAGGGGGGGGGGCGGGCCAGCCCTCCGGACACACCTTCACCTTCCCTGCCGCCGGCTCTGCCCTCCGGCCCGCAGTGCCGTGGGCTCTGCCTCTCCCCGGAGCAGGAGGCCGGGCTGCGGCAATGCTGCTCCCCACGAACCTCGCCACGAACCTCCGGCAGTGAGGGCTCTGCGGGGCAGGACACATGGAGAACAGCACTCTCAGTCACTGCAGGCTTCACGGGCACTGCTAGGGGAGCTTTTACTAGCCTGGGGCTTCCTGTGAGGTGCTTTGCAGAACACCGGGCTCCTGCTGGGGTTTTCATGGCTCCACGACCAGGCCTATGCTAACCTGCCCAGGATGGGACCAGAGGAAGACACCTGGCCCTTGCCTCCTGAAGAGGTGTTGGGTGGTCCCCCTGTCTATGGTTTCATCCTAGGTTTTATAGAGTTTCTCCCGCCTTCCTTCCAGGTGGATACATGGCAAAATTGCAATGAAAAGGGGACTTGGAGAGACTGGAGTTCAGGGGCCCAGGTGTTCATTTTGGAGAGTGTCATCCCTGCTGGTGCAGGGAGATGGAGAAATCTTCAGCCCAGGATAAAACACCATACAGCATGTGTTACTGCAGAGTTCCCTCTTGAGCAGCTCATTCCAGCCTGGCTGACACTGCACATGCAGGCATGGAGGGAAGGGACAGGATGGGCTCTGCTGCACTGCAGAGAGCTTGGGGACTTGCACCCCTGGGTCTCTCTCAGAGAAAGGCAGCACAGGGCTTCCTGGGGCACAGCACAGCATGAGCCAAACTGCACACAGACACAGCTGGAGTGGGGAACACAGCCATGATTAGCTCCTGGAATTTTAAATGCCATTTCAGTGGTTATATTTGGTGGGCTATAAGAATTAATTAGCAAAGCTCCATGTGATCCTGTGTAAAATACTGTCTTCATCCCAAAGAAGGCTTGTGTTAGGAAGCCCTTGAAGCAGCTCCAGATAGAGAAACCTCGGCTCCAGACATAGTCACTGCCTGCACTTGACCAGAGGTGAAGCCATCCTTTCAGTCCTGATTTCTTATCTGGCCTGAATGAAGTGCTCTGAAATAGAGAGTTTGAGAAAGTATCATTGTCTGCCTGGGGCAGTGAGGGTGTTCAGCCCTCACTCCTTTAGGCACTGCAATTCCTACTTACCACAAGCTTTCATTTGCAATCTCCTTTTATTTTTTCACTCAGGACATAAACACTAAGACAGCAAACACAAGCACACAACCCCACTGGAGAGAGAGACAGCTGATCCAGTCTCCCTCAGCTGTCAAGATCTCTTCTACAGACAGTCCAATACATCTCTGTTCCCAAAGCCGAGCAGAAAACATTTCTGCAGTCTGCATTAAATGTATTGGGCTAATTCTCCTACCTACAACCTCATTCTACATCTCAACCTCTGCAAGACAGAAAGTACTGAATACACCAGGGAAGCTAATATGCACAAGTCTTAAGGAGAAAGTAGGAATGCAGTCTTCTAAGACTTGCTTGAGATAGTTCCTTAGCTTAAATGGTCTGGTTTTTTGGTTGTCTTTTCAGTTTTAATTTTTTTCTAATTTTCTCTGCTTTATGCCAAACCTCTGTTATTTGTAAAACAGAATTGATGCTGTAGTGCTTTAGGAAGCAGTTTCAGCCAGGCACTTCAACAGGACTTTATTGATACATCAGTAGCATAAAAGTAGTACCAGCATTAATCTGATTTACAGGAACAATTCTTTGAGCTCTGATGGCACAGAAAAATTTGAGTTACATTTAGAATTTAAGTGTTGCCAGATAATCTGGAATCTTCTGACTATGCTGTGTCCAGGTATCACAGCAAAGGAAGAGGGAGAGAGCCTCAGGGAGACACGCTCACATTAGAAGTTCAGAAGAAATGAAGTCAAATAAGTACAACACGAAATTTTAAAATTCTCATCATTAATTAAATTGTAGACATGACCAGAAACAAAAGGTTTCCTTTTTCTAGAAGCCTGATGACTCAGAATCCAGGAGAGGAAAAGGGCTTGAAGCACCATTGCCCCTATACTGCAGATTAATCTTTAGATGCTTTAACATCCTCTAAGAGGTTAAAGGCATTTAGTGCATTTAAAAAGTCATGACCTCGGGAGAGACATGGGGGAAGCAGAACAGCAGCCTTGGACTGTGGACAGCCCCAACCTACAGGACCTCCCTTCCCTGATTTTATGTCTTACTACAAAGTAATCTGAGAAGTCTATTAGGTTCCCTTCCCTGTTGCAGGTTATTAGAGTGAATTCCTTTTTTGCAGTGATGTGGGGATGCATATTAAAGACAAGCACCAAGGGACATCCCTGCAGGCTGCTTGCATAGCATTCAGTCGCATCTCAGTTTGGACATGAGTGAGTTCTTTATCAATCTTACATCCACTCTAGATCTCCCTTACTCCAGGTTTAAAGCAGCCTGCCTCCTACACATTTCCAAATACACAAGCTATACCTATGAGCATCCTAGTGATCCCTCAAGAACACAGTGCCACAGCACTCCCTGATGCTCATCTTCCCACATGTGGACTCCCTGTGCCCCAGCACCTACACTGATACCCAGCTGCAGCATGGACATGGGAATCCCAGTGATGGCATCAGATGCTGCCATGGAAATAACCTGAACTGCAATTTTAGATGAGGTCAGAGCAGAAACAATTTATTGCTATGGCTATAGAAGAGATTAGGTAGCAGAAGAGCAAATGAATCTGCTGGTGGGCTATTAAAAAAGGGGGGAAACAAGGTGATTCAACTTTCCTTTTCCTGTACTAGTTTTATCTTTAGATACAGCAGCATTTTAATGGTGTTACCATTAGCTCTGTGACTTCACAAAAGTAATTAATTGCTCTCAACTTATTCCAAGTACACTGAGAATAGACAATTAACTGAAAAATACATGCACATGAAAAAGGTGGGGAAGCCAGTGTAAAATCTGGATCAAACCAATCCTGTCATAGAGATGCAATCCTCTTCCCTTTGTTGGGGTGGGCCACTGAGTGAATACACAAGCAAGGGCAGGAATATCTGTTGTTCTTGTGTTTCAAAGACACTTTGCCAACAGTTTGCAGGGAGCTGAATAAATTACTCCAGTGAGGATCACTGTGGGACTTTACAGCATCCTGAGTAGTTGTAGAATGAAATAATAAAGTGCCTGGAACTTGGATGGGAAAGACATTTTTCAAGTAATAGGAGAGTTTTCCTATGTTTCCTTCTCTGTCTTCTCAGTAGTATCTCCTAGGGAGAAATTGCTGGGCACATCACAGAAATTGGAGCAGTTTCACCTCCCCAGTCATTGTATGGGGACTGGGGAGGTGTCTCAGTTTCCCCAGTCTTTGCTACCTTCTTCATTCTTAAATGAAGTCTCAGTGAGTGGTTGAGTAGTTTAGAGCATATTCAGTATGAGCTGCAACACTCCAAGCAAAGTTCCTGCTGCTGTGTGAATGAGCTTTACCTCTGGCTGTCTGATGGAAGGAGGGTCTGAATGCTCTCTCAGCTCCTTTCTTTGCAGAGCCTCCCTTTCTGTAGTGTTTCTGCTTTTAGTGCCTAACTTCAGGGGAGGTGGGGGAACACCTACTGGATGGCATTCAAACTGTCATTTGGTCTGTCCCCTGTGTTGTTCTTAAAGCCAGAATCTTTTAATAATCCACAGAAAGATTCCAGCTCCTCAGGATTGGAGAAGTAACAAAACATTCATCCCATTGGAGCAGGGAGTTATCCGAGCATCCTTGGACACAGTGACCTCTTGTGCTCCTGACAATCACTCTGGCTGACTCTGGGTTTTCCTGCCCACCCTCCCTCATGCATAAAAATGATGGCAGCATTTGTCTAACGACAGCAGCCATGGTTTGCAGGTTCACCCAGTAGCAAAGCTGAGCACAAATGCCAGAGACACACAGACACAGGATGCACACACAGAGTACACTGACATGTTCAGTCATGCAGGCTGCCATGAACAAGGTGATACCCACTCATGGTACCTATGTAAGACACAAACACAGCTAAGTTTCCACCTCTTCTTTAACTAGTAGAGCTCTATGTTCACTGATGAAAGCACATCATGTCCCCCTCTCTAAGTTCACAAGCACTGGCTCATGGGTGGCCTCGCTCTGAGCACAGACCTTCTGCCTGTCTAGTACCCTTACCGACAGTCCCAGCCCTCACACAGAGCTTTTCATGTCCTTTACTTGCTGGCTGGTGGAGCTGGATGCACCAAACATGAGCACTCACACAATTGTCCTTAGGGCATTCCACGTTCTGGTCATACTCCAGTGTACCATTGTCAGACTTCACCCCTTCAGGCAGAACGTTCTGTCTCAGCCACCATCAAATGTTTCACTAACTGTCCATTAAGATCCTCTGCTTGATCTTATTTTTTTTCTCCTGAGGGTCTCTCAAACTTCTGATTAGGGATTCTGTTTTTCTTTTGCTGGCCTCCTCGCACCAGTTGAAAAATACAACCCACTGAAACTGGGGAATTACAGCCTCTGGACTCCAAGATACTCCTTAAACTTGAACCCTGTAATGCAATCACGTGTTTTCATCCCCAAGGTAAATACACAGAATGAGAGACTGAAGAGAAGAAACAAGATATACAAGGGCTCCCTCCTGGAGCCCACCATGCTGGAAGAGGCCAGTCATTAGAAGCAGTAACAAAGGAGGCTCAGACTGGAACCTAAGTCATACAAGGGTTAATGGGGTCCATCACACCACCTGAGTCTTTAACTCGTGGTGCGGTTTCTTCTTAGCTCAGAGATGTCCCAACAACCTGTCTTGAAGTGGCAAAAAGCTCAATGCCCAGCTCTGAAGGACCACTGCTCATACAGGTTCACTCACACTGTAATTCCAACTTGGACCTTTCCCGACCTACATCTCCTAAGGACTTCACCAATTTGTGTTAATCCTTCCTTCTTCTAGCTGACTAAAGAGTAGGACCTCTTACTGTGAACTCTGGATTGACCTGTGTTAAAAGCTGGAATTCAGCTGAAGTGCCAGCAGAGATTTCAAAAAGGTGGCATTACACAAGTCATATACACCCACTACATGCACAAGGCCACAGAATCACCCAAGGCTGCTCTGAGTTCTGCCTTCTTCAGGACAAGAACTAATCCATCAGGAAGGTTTCACTGTCTCAGGGACAGCGTGTGAGTTTGGTCAAGAGGCCCACTTGGCCTATACTTGGCAACTCTATCTCCACATTTCACAGTCCAAGAACCAAGGCAGAGGGCTGATACCACTGACTGCTCTCTGCCCTTGCCATAGCCTGAGCCCAAGCACCATGACACCTAGCCCTCCTTTTATACTGGAACAACACATGAAGAACTGTGAATGGTGAGCAACAAGCTGGGGAACAATTCAGAACTGCCAGGCACCCCTGTTCTATCCCTGTGAAAAGTCAGTCTGCACGACTCAATGTACCGTTTACCATGAGAAGGACCTTCAAAAGGCAGAGTCACTTTTTCTTTGGCCATGACATTGGGTAAGAAGAACTTGTCCATATGTCATATGCACTGGTCTCCGTTAACGAAGCCTGATCTAGAAAGTAAAAGGCATCACTTCTCTTTCATAAAGCCAGTTACATCAGAGGTCATCATTAACTCATCATATTTTGATGCCAAGACTCTTAGCTGAAACTGTTCTATCTTCTTTTTGGTATTAAGTAAAGATAAGAATGTCTAAAGGCAAGGTTCCCACTGAAAACATTTTGCCTCCTACATGGATGTTTTCTCTACTTGCTTCTGACTCCACATTGGGAAGGCACTTCCTTCCTTGCTTTCTGTAATGTAGCATCAGTTTCCTCATATCACCACCATTTTGCTGAAAACAAGAGGTTACCAGTGTTTGAAGGTCTTTAAAATAACTAATTTTTAAAATTTCTTAATAATAGATTTTCTGCCCCATCCATTTCCTAGAAACAACATAAGATCATTCTTGTACATTGTACATTCTTGAATGCTACCAGCATTCTTGTAGCTCCTTTTATTTTTTTTTAATTGCCCAATCAAACCTTTTCAACTGTCTTAAATCCAGCATTTAGCATAGCAAGGAGAACAAGCTCATAACTCTTCTCATCTCCACATTTGAGGTCTGCCTCTCCTCTAAGTGCCATGAAAAACACCCATTTTGTCCTGACTAATAAAAAAAAGTACTCATAATGAACTCCTCCCATAGAAAGCCATGAGATAAACATTTTCAGTCAATATAACCCTGAAAAGATGAAAGGACTTGCAAGTAACAACTAGCTGGAATATAAATTCATTACCAAAGCCTGGTGCCTTTTTAAAACCTAGCAATCCATCTACCCTCCAGTGGTTTAGTGCTACATCTTATACCCTTCTATGAACAAATGAAGACACAACAGAAACATGTTGAAATCTCTAAAGCCATGTAAAACCCGAAGGCATTAAAATTTATTAAATGATGCAATAACAACAGAATTCTTTATTTACAATAGCATTATTTAACATCAAATAAGCAAATAGCATCAGCAAAGCAATATTAACTTGCATAAATGTATTTAAAATTTCTCTGAATATATCTACCTTTGCATAAACTGCTAACACTAGAAATACAAACATCAATGCAGGTGAACAAAGTGATGTTCAGAGTCAACTCCGTTTTGAAAATAAATCACAACCTGAAACACTGTAAGCTTTCTCCTGAAGAACCATAGTTTATATATTGCTTAATTTTACCCTTGTATAATCTTTTCATATACACACATCTCAGATGCAACTTCATGATGAACTGTACAAATAAAACCCACAAATGACATAAAGGGAAAAAAATTTAAATGACAGTAAATGTTTGAAGAAATGTGTCCATCATCTCTATTGAACAACATAAAGATTAAGTGATGATGCACTTATTCCAAAATTGTACACAATTCACTATACAAATATAATACATCAGACAGCTATGTAGGAATATACAAGACTTAAAAACAGATCTAAGGCATTATGCTAGATTTTAGCATTTTGAGGTTCTTGCACATAGCTTTTACCTGTAGTAAGAAACTTAAAAGATTTTGTTTTAGTCTACAAAGAAACACCAGGGAGAAAATTCTAATTAAAATCAAAGCCACTACAGTAAATTTTCTTTTGTGCAGAGAATGCTTTTGCTCTTAGGCAGCATACTACCATACAAATACTAGAAAACTTTTAAATTCACACCAACAATTAATGGCTTAAGTTGCATTTCAAAACTGATTGTGTATCTTTGGGTTCTGCAAGTGGAGCTGTGCCACCCATTTCGTCTGTTAAGCCCATATGAATTCTGCTTTTAAACAAAGATTAAAAAATGTATTGTATAAACTGCAAAAACATTGCTTTTAATTAATACAGGCCCAAAGGGATATTGGTGTGGGACAATATTTTAAGGATTGAGTACAAATTAACTCCTTGTAGCAAAACAGCTCACTTCACTTTTTAAACTCACCACATTACATGAACACTTAAACAGGTCATACGACCATGTATATATGCTTATTTTTCACATTATGCGCCTTTCACATTTAATAATGTAAATAGAACACTGGTTAATTGTTCTCTTAAACAAAATCCAAGTACTTTCTCCGACAAATTTACTGTATACAGGATGAAAAATACTGATATAATGAAGGGAATTGATTTGGCTTTTTTGTTTTCTATAGTGATCAATATGATCAGAAGATTCCTTCACTCACTTTTCTCTTTCATTACTTAGAAGACGACAAAAGTCACAATGAACCCAAACAGAGCCAAAGTGATAGGTACAATCTCCTTTCTTTCAAAATGGCAATGAATGATGAAGCATCATAATCACTACAGAAAAGGGTTTGCAGGTCTGTTGAGAAATGGGACAAATTTAAACTATCTTTTTCCACTGTGAAAAAGAATATCTGCAGAGGTTACGGTTAAGAACCAAAAAACAATGGAATAGCAACAAAATTATTTTAAAACTCATTTACACTTTGTGGTGCATGAAATTAATTCCTTCAAATTGATACATTTCTTATATAAGTAATTTTTTTGTCAGATATATAAATGCAAGTTCAACACCAATGTTTGTAGTAATGAGGCTGTGGAGGTTAGTGCTGATGGTTATTTTTGTTTCCCATCAGCAGGTCAAAGAATGGCTCAGCTGACTAAACATTCTGTTTGAGTTTGGCAACAGAATGGTGACAGCTGAAAAAATGTTGCTTCTCCAGAATGGTGGCACTGTCTTCTTTAGGGACAAACACAGAAACAGCCTTTGTCATATTTTCCTCAGCCTTAACATAGAGTAGCTGCTATTTTATTTGAACTCCCACCTGAATACCAAAACAAACTGAATGACAACAAGACAAACCTTTCAATCCCAAAAGGCAGGGCTGATGAGATATTATAAAATGCATTGCATTTTACATTACATCCAAAAATTTGCGTTCCGGTTAGAAAGTTTGTGGATTAGTGTCCTGGATCCGGCCAGGATAGGGTTAACTTTTGCAGTAGCCAGGAAAGGGCATGGCTAGGACTCAGAGGTTTTTCTGTAACACCTCACATCATTGCCTGGGCGGGGGGAGGGAGTCTCTTCCCAGGAGAAGGGCTCTCTTCTGGATCAGCTCAGTGGCAGAGGGAGCATCGGAGGGAGCATCAGGCATATCCTGGGTTTCCGTGAGAATAACTTCTCTCTTTCTTGTACCCTCTGTCACTAGTACTGTAGTTGTTACTGTTTTCTTATCTCATTGCTGTTTCCAGTAAATTGTTCTTATTTCAACCCATGATCTTTACCTTTTGTGCCTCCAATTCCCCTCTCCAGCCCTCTACAGGGAAAGATGGAGGGGGAACGAGTGGGCTCACGGTTTGGAGAGTCTCAGTGGGAGCACTAAATTAGGGAGTACCATTCCTAAACAATTAGGAGTCAGCAGAAACAAAACAGGTCAAACTCATCAATTTCTTAATATTCCAAGTCCTCAGAAACTGATGTCAGTATAGTAAAAGATTATTCAAACCACAGTGGGCAAGGAAAAAAACCAACATGCCTTAACAGTGGCCTGCTTAGTAACAGTTTTTCTAAGATTTGTTACGAAAGGATATAAACATACAAAAATCAAGAACTGGTTCCTACAGTGGCTGCATATAATATAGGTTAATTAAATGGTATTATGAGCAGAATCACAAGGCTTAGAAAATGAGAAGTCTCAAGCCTACAAATTAGGTCTAATCAAGGCATTGTGATCCTTTACAAAACACTTTTTCAGGAGACACACACGGCTAAGAAGATATCTAATTTAATACTGAAGTACCTCATTTGGAATCAACTTCACAACATGTATATCTCACAAAAATTATACAAGTAAAACACTTAAGTTTTCAACTTAAATTATTGCTTGTTTACATATAAACTGGATTTTATGTACCTTACAAAATGTCCTCATAGTCCACACTGCTTTAAAATAATCAGAAACATGATAGTGGTGAAGTCTGTAGTGATATCTGCTATAGGTATTACAGGAATTGTTATTTTCCCAGCTAAGGGGATGGGAACCAGAAATTATCATGCTTTAAAGCAGGTATCTTTGATATTATGCACCAATTCTGCCACTACCATAATCATTGCATGCATTACCATTGAACTCTGCTGTTCAGCATCCAGTAATTGGCTGTGCAGATTGCTGGAAACACACCTAAGGAAATAACGGAGTAACCTGTTTTTTAATTCTATTAGAAAGAGTAAGATGACAGAAGTTGGGAGAGCCAGGTTAAAAAAAAAAACCAGATTTGCTGATTGTTAGGAATTTAATTAAATGAGAATGTAACCAACTTGTATGTTTGGATTCATGACTTGCATCATAAACACTACCACAAAACCCAACCAAATCACCCCTTATAAACAGCCCTCTCACACGGTAATTTTTCATCTCTTTTACAACTTTAACCCCATTCAAAATTGGTCTGTATAGTTTTCTGCATCAGTTGATCTTCTCTGACTTGCTGTCAGTGGAACATGCTTGTTGGAGGTCTCTAAATGTACCAGACGTTGCTTCTACGCCCTCCTCCATGCCTCCTCTCCGCCCCAAAATGCAGGCCTTAGTCTAAAACACCAGTTTTCAGACAGAACTGAATCCTTTGCACCAGACTGTGTAAGCCAGGGAAAACAAAGCAAAAAAACCCCAAGGTCTAGAACTAAACAGAACAAGAGCATGGTTGTTTTTCCTTAAATACATACATTTAAATACATTCAATCTGACATGGTTTATGAAAATTGCCTGTCAACATTTACTTTGCAGGAGAGATCTAAGTTGCACTAAGGTGAATGCAGTGAACAGACTGAGCAATGTCTGTACGCTAGCTTCAGACTGTCAAAGAAGAGGCTGCTCTTCGGAACGATGCCCGGCTCCCCTCGGGAAGGCAGGGCTGAGTCCTGTTGGCAGCAGGCAGCTGCCGGGGCTGGCAGCTCCGCTGGGACAGACAAACAGACACAGCTCTTCAAACTGGTAAGGGTTTGGGGCTGCAAGCCCAGTCAGCCGAAGAAAGGAGCAACCAAACCACCTTCAGGGTCAGCAATATTTCTGCAAAAGAAGAGAAATGGGGGGAAAAACAAATGAATTCTTCCTGCTGAGATAGTGAAGATGGATAGGTCAATGAGATGCTGGAGTGCAACATTCACTGTCAACTGTGCATTACTGTAATGCTTTACACCTGAAATTTAATTGGAATTTATAAGGCTAAACTATTTTTTGTGTACACTGATAAAAGTGACCAGAGATTTACTTCCTTTGCTATCAGTAGGGGTTTAATTTCACTGCATTCTTAGATCCTTAATTCATTCCAATTATTCTGGATGTTATAATAACTCAGGATCATTCACCTCTTGTAAACTCCAGCTGTAGGCATGGCAAGACGGTTTAAAAGAAGTCTCATTCTCAGAATATATGAAAAAACCTCTCTTAGTGCTGCATCACTGTCAAAAGAAACAACTGCCCTGGCTCACTTTTCCTTCCAAGACTCATAATGAAAAAGGGAATAAAGAAGTAAAGCCAGCTTCAGCTACAGATCCCTAGAGATGTTTTTTACTTCATACTTAATACCCTTGCAATGTCTTTACACAAATATAGTACAAACTGGTTTCAGCTGAGTTGATTACGTTCTTCCTTATTCACAAAAACATCAGGATGTGGTTTTCACAGTTGTTTTAAGACTACTCCTTCCAGTGGCTAAAATCTGTGCCTTTCTGTCTTCCTCTCCTTGTAAATGCCTGCTCCCATGGGGTGCTGTGGTCAGTCAGGTCAGAGTCTCAATCCAGCCAAACCCATTTTCCTCCTCCCCTGGGGCTGCTTTTCACTCACATCCCATGGCACTGGCTGTGGAGCAGCTCTTTGCTCACAGCTTCCTGTCATGCATGAGGAAGGCTCTGTTTGCTCAGGGACAGTGCTGGTGGCTAGGCAACTTTCTCACCAGTCCACGCTGCTAGGCTGCCTTCTGGAAGCTGCTTACACCATGCTTTGGACCTTAATCACACCTTTCTCTGCATTCACACAAGGCCTAGAAATGCAGCTTTACTGACAAAGTCAGTGTCAAGAATTATCCCACAATGCAGGAAAGCAAGGTCCTACGTTTTATACATCTCCTATTCTCACTTTAGCTGGTGCAGCTGGAGCTCTTTGGGTGTGACCAGCCATGGGCACTGAGTCCTGATCGTGACTCCTTCTTCCTTCATCACAGCAGACCCCACACTCACATCCCTTGTGCCCTGTCTAATATGGACAAACTAAACTTTGACTCTTTCTAACATGCTGAGAGGCAGTTCAGGGACACTGTTAGTGGTTTTTGAAGTGGAAACAAAAGTGAAAATCTAAGTATGTCCTTATTTTCAGGATGAACATTTAGGAAACAGTATCTCCAGAGAGATACTGAATAAACACTCCCACTATACCAGCGACTTGAAAAAAATTATGTACTGCAGAAGTTGCACATTCATTACACAGCTTGAACTTTCTTTTAAAAAAAAGTTTTGTAGGAGCAGTTTATGGCTCAGTTGCATGAAAAAACCAGCTGTTTAACCCCTACTACAGTTCAAAGGTCAGTGAAAGGTATTTGTAGTGCATATAAATTGCATTTTCATTACAGTCAAAGGTACATTAGTAGAATAAACGTAAAATCATGAAGTGCAGTATGATGTATCTTTCAAAATAATTTGAGAGGTTTGAAGAAGTTGCTTTTCTTCAGGTGAAACAAAGCTTCTCTTATGCATTGCTAGTGTTCCTTTCATTATCATGGCATTGACTTCCTAATTATAATTTTACACCCCAGAGATTCCCTGCCAAAAGTCATGCCACTCATTTCTTTCCACCTTCACCCTGACTTCTCTCCACCATCTCTTGTACCCTTTCTGTCACACTCACTCTCTTTTCCTTCCCTGTTCAACCATTATCTAAAATCGACCTCCTCCTTTCATCTGCTTCTGCTTCAATACATCCTTATTCCCTTTCTTTCCTCAGCAGTACCTGGTATTTTCTACTCTGACAGCCAGGCTTCTCTTAGCATGTGAAATTTAACTGGTTAGAAAATGCACTAAGTAGGAGACATTCTAGCAGCCTCCCAGTACCTAAAAATGCCCACAAGCGAGCTGGAGAGGGACTTTTTACAATGGCATATAGTGACAGGACAGTGGGCAATGGCTTTAAAGTAAGAGAGTAGGTTAAGATTAGGTATAAGAAGAAATTCATTACTGTGAGTGTGGTGAGGCACTGCAACAGGCTGCCCAGACAAGTTGTGAATAACTCATCCCAGGAAGTATTCAGTGTTGGATGGGGCTTTGAGCAAGCTGATCTAATGGCAGGGAGTGTCCCTGTCCATGGCAGGGGGTTGGAACTAGATAACTTTAAGGTCCCTTCCAACCCAAACCAATTTATGATTCTGCAATAATGCCTTGGTATATAACAAATTCTGCTAGAGCAGAATACACTGCATCTTTTTATTAATCAAAGAGACCATGAAACGGCTGCAGAAGAGACTCTTTATGTACAGATCCCCCACTCTCGGAGACAGATATTTGTATATAAATATGAGCAATGAAGGTGTGAGAAGAACTGGCGTTCAGGAAGTTTTAAATATATACGAACATAAAAAAGACAGGGATACAATAAAGTATCTGTATGGTTACTTCTGCCTCAGTACTTTCACATCCCTCATTTTCATTCATGTTATTAACTTTTCAGACAGATGTTTCTAATTTCCCCTGTTACTCAAATTCCTCTGTGACAGCAGGGAACCCTACCCTGGCCCAGGAGCCGCCGCTAGATGGCGCCTCCCCCGCACGGCTCGGCCACCCTCTGTCCGTCTGTCCGTCTGTCTGTCTGTCCCTCCCTCTCGCCTTCCTTCTCTGTGTCTGTAGAGCAATCCTCCCTCACATTAGGTACTATTATCCAGGGCATTTGTGACTTTGTAAGTAAAAGGATTCTGTATCTGCTCCAGGCACAGTATAGTCATAGTTCTGCTGCACCCGTACCCCACTTCTTACCCGTGCTGCATCTCCGTCCTGCTTTATCATATCCATTCCAGGCAGCTGGTTTGGAAAGAGATTGCCTCCCCTCATAGCAGGATCATTAACCTGTTGGTAACAAGATATTAAGGAGAATGAATCAAAAAACATATTGGGAGGAGGGCTGGGAATGAAAAAGAAGCATTACAGACCATTACACTACTTGCATGCACCAATGCCCACTCCTGAGACGAAGCTGAAGTCAGGGAAGTGACAGGAGCCAGGCACTCCTCTTGCACAGCATGTGTCTGAGTTATATTATTCTGCTTCACAGTCAACAACAAAGGTTTAATTCCTGATACTATGACCTTTACGCATATTTTACAAAGCAGGTTCCATAAATTAGGTCAGTGTTATCTGAAGAGGACATCTCTGCTACCAAAATTCTGAAGGCAGAAACATGTAACGACCTTCCTAACCTCAATAACACATGGCTTTGCTGCTTGTAAACCACTACACACTTTTTTCAAAGCCTGATGAGATAACATGTAGGCTAAATTATACCAACTACTGACTTAGTTTTAACAATACTTTTCTGTTTGTAAGCAATGGGAGAAAGATAGTATTAAATGGGAAAATGTGCAGTGGCATGCTTTCCTAAAGTCTCCACAATTTTCTGAACACAGTCATGGGGAAGTATTGAAGCTGTGCATTTTTGCACAACCAAAAGGTCTGTCATGCTTAGTTATGTGGAAAGAGTAGTTTGCCAAATTAACAGCATTGCTTTCTCAGTCAAAGGATTAATCTCACCATGTAGGAACTGGCCTAAAATACAGAACAGAGCCCTTCAGCAAGGTTCTGAAATATTAGAAGAGACAGCTTTCCTTAGAAGTTTTACAGGGAAAGGAAGAAACCTCTTTCTAGGAAGACTTTCTTGAGTCAATTCTCTTTGTTACTTCCCTCAGAGTAGATCCCATTCTCTTGGCACCCTTCCTCCAGACATATATATTGGTAAGACCCTGTCTCAGCCTTCTCTTGTTGAGGAAGACTGTCTTGAATTTACCACCCAAAGTCTTCTCATTTCAGGTCCTCCTCGCTGTTATTCCTCTTGCCATTCACAGATTTTGAAAAATGTATTCATATTCAACCGCCTAATTCAAATCCTGCCAGAGAAAAGACTACAGTTCAATGGGAAAGATTAAAAACTTGAAATATTTTTGCCATAGGAATTTTATCTCCAAAGAAATTGATTAAGCACTGCAAGCCTTCCTAGTGATGCTTTCTGCTTCTTGAAGTGGAGAGATTTTTAAACCTGAACGTGAAAATTTAAATCAGAAGGGTAGAGAACCACATTATTTTATTCAGAAAGAAAGATAATAGTTTTGCAGCTCTGTCCGCATGCATTTGACGAATCCATGTTTAAAAAGTGCTTTCTGCTAATAATCAACATTCATTAGAATGTGCAAGCACAAATACCTCTTCTGATTATTCAGTAGACAAAGGGAGGTAAAAATGAAAGCAGAAATAAGAAACTTGTATCCTGAATCAACATCAGTTTTGGAACCAAAAGGACTGCATGATTTGCATCATTGCACTTAGGACAGGTATGGAAAAGGAAGGTGCTCCAGGCCACTACAAAAGGAACAAAGGCACCAATGAAGTTTCTATTGAAGAATCTCTTTGCCAGTGATAATGTAAGAATCTTGACTGACATGATATCAGATATAAAAAAACCACAACCCAAACTCAAAAAAACAACAAAAACTCCCTATATATTTTATTATATGAATATATTTGCTTCAGAAGACCTTAAAACAAAACACCTCACATTAACTTTTCTGACTGCGAAAGAATCCAGTTAGAAAAGCATGGAGTAGGACAAAGAAATGGAAAGGTTTTAATAATTTCCTGAAGAAAGGTGAAATGGAGTTATTATATGTGAAGTCTGACTAAAAAAGAACAAATATGTTTTACAATTCCTTTGCAATTAAGCAAAATTAATAGTCTCCTGTAAACCAAAGTTATGTACAAGGTGTCTAACAAATCAAGTTTCCTGCCACTCCAGAGCTCCTTTAATCTAGTATGCTGAACAAAGTCAAAACACCATTTCAAGATAACTCTTCTTAAATGCCACGATAATTTTGGCCTGGAGAATACTGCCCTGTGCAGATTAATACAAAACTACTTTGAGGACTTCTAAATAGAGGTTTATTTCATACAATGAAAAGCCTCTTTACTTGCACAGGTTTCAAACTCCTTCTTTGATAGCTCAGTAAATAGCACGGATCCATGATGCAAAATATGCAACAGGCAAAACCATGGCTACAGTCCACTGTGCAAACAAGAAGATGAGAACAAGAGCACAGTAAGATCTCTGAATGGTGCAATACCAGGAAGGTTTACTTTCTTGATGCCTGGGGTTTTGGACAGGAGGAACCTGCAGACCTGGCAGCTAGCATTTCAGCATTCCTGGCAGCAGCCTCCTAGAAAAAACACTGGTAAGAGCAGTCTGAAGAGATTTAATGTAATTGTAAGAGAGAAGATGACAATGAGACAAGATCTCATCCCTCAAATATATAAAAGAGGGATGTATATAATAAGTATATACATCTAAGTATATAATAATTACCAAGCCCATTTTGGCCACAATCTTTTTGCTTGTGATGCTGGGAGCCCAGATGGTAAACAAGAGAAGTTGGAGATAACACAATATGATCAGATAAACATCAAACTTTGTATTTCTGAGCACTGGATATATCTGTATGATACAACATAGTGCCACAACGAGGGAGGAGAAAGAGCCAACAAAATCTGTTCGTTACCAGGGGTAATATACCTGCTTCTCACCAGGTAAGTCCAGGCACAGCTATTTATTATTAGGTCTAATAAGATCTAACTTCCAAAACCATCCAACAGTAATAATGTTGAATTTTTTCGAAAGCTAGAACAGGTTTGCAGAGAGTAACAGTGAGTCACTGTTACTCTCACTGCGGTTAAAAAAGAGACAAGCATGTGAAGTTCAGATTATCTATTATGGAACAAAAAGTGACACTGAGTAAGTAAACAGAAGTATAGGTGACAGTATATAAGAAAACCCCAAAGAATGAATGAAATGGCAACAGTCAGCAGAATTACAGAAAATACAGTCACTTTGAAAACCACCAGTTACAAGAAAAAGTTCAGCAGAGTCTAGCTCAACTGCTAAATAAAGATGTCACACAGTAAAACACTATGCCCTGAAAACAGGAAAAAAAGGTGTCAATTTTAGTATTCAAGTATACATTTTTAGGTATTCATGTTTCTCAAGAAAGAAAATGCAAAGCAGTACAGCACACTTCTGAGGACTCAAAAATACTGTCTCATGGCCCAGAAATGGCCCCTCAGCTGTCAGCTGGCCACCCCTGACCTAGACCAAGCATAAAACATTTGCTTGCTGATGACACTGTGCTGAGGTGGTAAATCAGGAGGAAAACAGGTTACTGTTACAGAATGAGCCACAGCACATCACTTTAACAGACACGATCTAAGAAATGCAATTTGATGGAGACAAGAGGGAGGCAATACTTTTGGGAACAAAAAATGCAGGTTTCACCTATGCAGAATGTGTTGAGGAGAATTTGGGGGACCATCATAAGGGTTTCAGTGTGATATTGCCACCAAAAGAACCAAGGCAACCCATAGACTGGAAGAGAAATTACAAGCAGAATTTGACTCTACACAGCTTTGGTGCACTCACTGTTAAATCACTGTCTCTGGTTACTCTGTTCACATTTCTAGGAGGAGGTTACAACTTAAAAGCAGATCCAAAAAAGGGACTGATGGACTGAAACCCAAATGTTGAGATGGATAAAGAACCTCAGCCTATTCAGCTTACTGGAAGTTACATAAATGCTGTCTTGAAACAAGATTTTGTAGCCTAACAGGAAGGAAAAGTAGTGTGACAGCTGTGCCAGGGGAAACAGTAGCCTGCATGGAAATCTTTGAAATAAAACCAGATCTCTCTCCAATGCAGTTTGTCAATTCAGGTTCCTAGGAAAAAGTGGCTAGCATGGGTATACTGAGAAATCAGAGCAGGTCATCACCTTTAAATCCTCTCTCTTTTCTTTTTTGGTTTTACTCTTGTTTTACTACAGTAAATGTGTGCAACTCTATTAACTTGGGAACTACAAATAAACAAAATCTGCTATAAATGGGCCTAGCAACTGGGAATATCAGAGAAGGTGACAGATTCGGTAGTATCAAAATTACTTTGGGTCACCAGTATGTAGCAGGTGTAAAAGACAAATGTGATCTGCAGCTATATCTGCCAGAGTATTCCAAGAGAAACAGGGAAGAACCAGTGTCATGCACACGGCTCTGGTGCTTGGGAAATACTGACTCAAACTAGAACAGCTGTAGGAAAGGAAAGGGAATTTAAAGCCTAAGAGATTGAAAAATACCACAAAACCCAAAACTAAACAATCCAACAATATCAACTTAACAAAAAAAAAAAGTTGATTTTCTAAAATATAAGAAAAGAGCTATTTAAGGTAAAGGACCAAACTTGGAAAAATGAATTCTCTTGTTATCAAATTCAGGCTGGAAAAAAGTAATACATTAACAAGCCATCAACAAAAAATACATTATGGTATTTTTCCAATACCATAATGTTCCAGCTTTAAACCGGAACATTACAGTATCAGAAAAAAGTTATAGCAAGAGATGTCCATATCAGGAGATGTTACCTGAAGACACAAGAGGTACTTTCCTGCCAGTATTTCTAATAGAAGTTCATAATTTCAAGCCTATGTTTTTGAACAAGCTGTGTTTTGAACAAGCTGAAGGTCAGCTTTGAAACAAATATATGTTAATTAAGATTTATTTGTCAAACACTTATTAATGTACTGAGGGAGTTTAACTGCAGGTTGACAAACAGAAATGCTATTTTTTCTTATTTCAGATATCCTAAGTAGCAGTATCAAATAAGAATGAGTGTGTAAACATTCTCTCAGCAGAGAAGAACAGGTTACTTACCTATTGATTCAGCAACCTGTTTTATATGCACTACATTACAAGCACTAAATGCACATTTTTTGTAAAGTTGCCCCACGGATAGTTCTGAAAGCTGTTTGAGTATTTATTGTCTGGGATTACAAACACTGTAGCAGTTGAAGCATCTTCCAAATCCTGCCCATAGTGGCAGCTTTCACTCTTCCCTCTAGGAAGCAGCTGCTTGCCATCCAGTTCTAGCCTCCACTGCAGGGAAAATCAGCAACTGCAACCTTCCACAGACACTTACCTACTGAGCACACGAGTTACCATCAGCACATGCTTCCCATGGAAGGCCAGAAGCTACCTACAGTGCTCTCTACCTCACTGGTCACTTTGGCTATCTGAGTGCAGAGCCAAAACCAAAGGCCTTTTAACATCATCATTTCTGAAGACAGCTAGTAAGAAAAACATAATGCAGTGGACCTGAAAAACTACTGGAAGTAAAAGCAAATCCTCCAGCTGTCATCTCACATCCTTAAATTCTCACCTGCTCAGGACCCATGGAGGACAACCCTGATGTAGGCACAGAGGTCGCTGAGGTCATGCTGATCTGCCCTGTCATCTGGTTCATGTTGTTCATACCACTTGTGTTGGTTGCCATGGATACACTGATGTTCATGTTATTGTTGTACATGCTGGTGCTTGCTTGCTGCCCAAAATGTGGTGGGGACTGTTGTGAAAACATGCTACAGCAAGGAATGGAAAAAGCAATGTGTCAGACTTAGAATGCTGAAGCCACTAAGAAATTTTAAAAAATATATCTTAAGCTAGAATTTTTATATACTGTCATTTATTCCAACTTCAAAGGAAAAACTAGTTTTCAGCTGCATTAATATCTAAGGAGTAGATTTTCAAAATTTAAGGTCCCATGTCTGTGTACGAAATTTCATGTCTTTGCGTGTGAAACTGGCAGAGTACAAATCTGTTATGCATGTGCAAGAACAGCCAATTAGCTGTCTAAAGGAGCTTTGTATGTATTTTGAAGTGATGTTTGGAGGGAGAGGAAAACACCTTTAATCTCCAGTGTTAGCACAGCACAGGACTGTTGAGCTGAAATTGTAGACAGGGTAATAAACTTTCTTTTTTGCAAAATAAACCATTTGCATATATGAATACCAGATTTGGATGTACAATTATGGCAAGCGGGCTCACAAATATACCCATGCAATCGTGCAGAAATTTATTTACTAGGTCTTAGCATCAGGTTTTGAAAATGTGGCACCGTAAGAAACAACATAAAGTCTAAGACAATTACCCTCTGTGTTTCTTTAAGGGCATTTCTGAACAACATAAGGAGAAGTAACTGTGGAAAACTTAATTCCAGATTTTATTCAGTCCAACTGCTTTCTGGACAGTATCTTCCTTCCCATTATGTTGAAAGCTATGTAAGAGACTTCTTTACATTTCCTAAAATGCACTTCACTGTTTACATATCAGTCTTTTTCTAGTCTTTGAGCATAATTCAACAGCCAATGAAGGAATTATTACTGACAATGTGTCTGTTTAGAGGATGTGCATTAGACTGAAATACCAGAAGGGCTGCTGTGTCTCAGTATCAATGGCTGACTTTCCCTTCCCTGTGAAGCACTGCTCCCACAGCTGAGGACATATTTCAGGGTTAACACTCAACCTTGCCCTTGGGTACTCCGCTGGACTATTGCTGTGCACTCTGAGACCTGGTGAAGTGCAACGGCATTCTGGGCATAGGACCAAACCCAGAAAATCCCACCATTCTCTTCCTTCCCATTCCATGTCTTTTCAGGCCACCTCACCCCATTTTTAAGTTGTTATCTGGATGGCTGAAACAGTACACTACAGATCATTGTGCATACTCAGTGGCTTGTGTAAGCACATTTGACACATCTCTGCTGTAGAGCTGCAGTTTAGCAAAGCCAACCATTACACTTATGGAGCTAACCCTGCTGTCATTTTTGGCAGAAGCCACGACAGTGGCAGCTATGCCTCCTGCAGATGCTTCAGGAAGACGGTGACGATGAGGCATGGACAAGGATGAGGATAAGAGATAAATCAGCTGCTTTAGGGGGAACTTTACTTGGATTAGCCTCATCAATAAAATACTGGTGTTTTGGGTTTATTAAATCTTTGTCAACTAGCAGGAAAAAGATTTGTTGCTGTGCTAGGATAGTAAGCCTGAGAACTTCAGGATGACAAAAGCACTGTCCTAGATACAGCTGTGTGCACCCCAGTGCCAACTGATAGAGGCTGTACCTGATAGTCCTCCCATCTTCCAAAGAAAAGCTCAGATCACTGCCATCTGGAAGCTCATTGCTGCCTACTGATATTGTTCAACATCCAACCCATTTGATTTGGACAGACTTGATTATTGGAGCTACACCCACTGGGGCAGGGGCCTCAGCTGAAAAGGTGACTGCATGCGTGAGGTATTGCTACAACGCTGTCAGGCAATGACAGCTCTTTGCTGACCCCCAGCATGTGCAAGCACTAATGGGCTGAACCTGGTTACACTCCAGCATTTAAAGTGGGAGGTGATAATCCAGTCACTGCAATTCCAGAGCAGGAAAGAATGCATAGGCTCTGGCTTAGCTGATCCAGCCATGTGGAAAGCAATGTGGGATGAAAGTCATATGCAGAAGAAATGCATCCACACAAACGTTAGGGGCTGGAGTTCACTGTGCAGCACAGGTGCTTTTTAAGGGCACACAGTGTTTGATCAGTTATAACAGACAAAGCAATGCATTGCATGGATGCAGGTCTTTTAGCTATGCACTCACTTTGCCTTGCATGAGGACAGAATTTAAACCAACTCGTCAAGCCAAACTGAAAAGAAATCTCTTTTAGGAAAGATAGTTAACAACAAACAAACATGCAAACAGTTACATAAAACGAGCCCATAAATAAGTGTAGACCATAAATGACCCCATTACTCTGTGTGTTCATTTTGCTTTTCTTCTGGATTTACCTGTTACCACCCATATTCCCTTGTGCCCACCCATTCATCTCTGTAGAGGACTGATAGGCAGGATTAGCCTGAGACTGCTGAATCATGGGGCTTTGAGTGTGAGCCAGCCTTGGTGACATCAGTGGGCTCTGAGGAGTGGTGGCCCCTGTGAAGCCTGGATCGGGCTGCTGACTGATACCTGAAGAAGAAAACGAGAAATTTACCCACTGTACATTCAAAGTTAAAACAAACCAAGAGCTCATACCTGCTGATGTGTCTTTACACAGTCCTACTTTTATCATCTGGTAAGAGCAGATACCAAATTTATAACTGGATGGACATAATTTGTTATATTAGCGTAACTTTCACATAACACATTATTTAATATAACATAACTTATACAGTAGGTATAGATAAAGAAACTGTGTAACAATAACTGTATAGCGGTAACTGCCCAGAATAAAGTGGTTTGTAAAACAAAGAGAGGAAACTGTATTAATTATCATTTTACACATTGTGTTAGGGGTAGGAAATGGAATGATTTAAAACTGATTTATATTACCTAAATTGAAGAGGTTTTTCAGTTCACTCAAAATTCAGAGTCCAACAAGCAAATACATACACAAACATGTGTTTGTGTGCATGTACACATATTTATCTGCATATATCTATATATAAACAAACATTGCACTTCTGCTGCTGCTCAAAGAAAGAGCAGTGCTTGGAGAATAACTGGTACTAGAGCCAGGAAAGTGGAACCTCCAAGGGATCCAGACTGCCATCTTTTCCACTGTTCCCAGGGAGCCAGGCAGGAGCCTGAGGGCTAGGGGCTTGGACCCAGCACTGTGGGGAGGGCACATGTGGGAGCAAGGCCTGACAAAACGCACGGAGAGAGTGGAAGCAGTACCGTAGTTCGGAGGAAATGGGAACTGCTGTGCATTTGCCTGCGGGATGCGCGGGTTGCTCATGGTTGCTGGGATGCCACCGGTGGCCACCATGCTGGGGGTCATGCTCAGGCCTTGCCCTCGCATCATCAGCGTCCGCTGCTGCACCTGCTGCTGCTGCTGCTGCATCTGCCGCTGCCGCAGGTGCTGGCTCAGGATCTCCCGCTGCCTCTGCGCCAGCATCTGCGCGTTGATGGGGCCCTGGGGGAAAACCACCACCCCCATCAATAACCCTCCCAACCAGCAGAGGCATCTCCACTAGAGCAACCTCAAAGGCTCCAGTCTCCCCCCTACTTATCATACAACCAGCAAAAAATACAAAGCAGGAGAGAATAATCTTGCTAATACTTCTGCTGGGAAAGACTTCCAACAGTGCAAGAGTTAATAACTGAAATACTATCAGTGTTTAAGGCTGCAGTGATTTGTATTTGCAAATGGAGCAGCTCATTAAAAACATACATCTTTAGGAAATGAGAACCATGGTTAAAAATGCAGTTATATCAAATCTTTATTAAGCAATCATTCCATCCCATGTAAAAATGGGAATGGTTCTTGGAAACAAAACAGCAAAATACTCCTTCTCACACAAATTGCAATATTTGTATTGAAACATTACTTTCCACATAGCATTACTATTGTAATATTGGGGCAAGAAAGGAAAAAAGGAAGTGACTTTCTTTTGTGAAAAGTATTATTTTTCTCACCTGTGTTGGCACTCCAGCTCTCAAAGACAGATTCATATTTGAGACGCTGCTGATCTGATTTATCAGTGGCTGCCGATTCTAAAGAGAAAAAACAAACCATCCCAACATCAAAACCCAAAAGTTTTTAGAAGGAAAGGGAAAAAAAGAAGTGTTACATACAGAGTCATACATATCTACTTCCCTGATCAGCTGGTCTGTAGACCTAGTTCTACATATCCATGCAGTGACTAACTTTCCTCCTCAAATCCTACTACCATTCAGAGAATGATGTTTCTTAAAGAGATAATACAGCATTAAAATAACACTATGCTGTTTATACCAAACATGCTCCCCTCATAGTTCCTGCTCTTTTTCACTTTGGGACTGGACTGTTGAGGTTTACTCCAAATTAGATGACTGAAGGCAGAAATGACCATTCCTCCTTAAATACAAAAAGCATTGATATCTCACTGATAGTACTACAAACCTATGTATTTGAAAACGAAACAAGAAACTACAACTTAATTCTCAGAAGCAAGCAAGGACAAGGGAAAAAAAAGGATGTAGGATGTAGGTAACAGGCAGCAATAAAAGCAGTTAGATTGGCGGAAGAGTCAAAATACAACAAATAAAAAAATACAAAAAATAACAAAAAGCATCAGTGTAACCTTGCTCAAAGACTTAGCGAGATCTAGGCTTAAATACTGGTCATGTTCTTGCATTGTATTATACAAAAAGTAATGTGAAGATGCCAAAAAAGAAGGTCAAAAAAGAGAACATGCACGGCACTATGTTGTCAAAACTCATAGTGCCTCCTGGTGAATTTTAGCTTACAAGTGGAACGAAGCAAGACCCAGTCTATTCAAGCTAACACTTGCTAACGCTTGCTCTGAATAGACCGGGTCTTGCTTTGTTCCACTTTGAGGTGGGTGAGAGAGAGGTGGGCAGGGCAGGGGCAGTACCTGCTGTGCCTGGAGGCGGTGCTGCAGCTGGAGCCGCAGCTGGTTGGGCTGGTTCTGCACGATGCCGGCGGGCCGCAGGCCGGGCCGGGGCTGCATGCGCAGGGCGGTGTAGCCCGGGCGCTGCCCCATGGCGTGGAAGCTGGGGTCCTGCATGGGCGCGTAGCTGCCCTGCGCCATCTGCGCCTGAGCCGCGTACTGCTGCGAGAACACCGGAGCCTTCTGCTCCATCAGCATGCTGGACTCCTGGCTCGGGAAGGTCTCAGGGTCGACAGCTTGGCTCTGCAGAAACATACCAACAATAGGAACAGTTGGTGGGACGCGGCTTTCCAGAGGATTATACGGGACTAATACGGACAAACCTGCAAAAACAACCTTCCAGGATGTGAATGCTTTGAAGCAGAAAATTACGTTAGCTTTCTTTACCGCAATATAAAACTTCAAAATAAGCAGAATTGTATATTTGAGTATCAAAATACATTCACTGAGACAAACTCCTCCTCTCCCTTTTTCTTTGTTTTTTATACAAAACCCCACAATCTTTCTTGTGTTCTTTACACAAACACTGTATTACTCTTCTAATGAATAACAACCTGAAACGACAAATGCTAGATCAAAATCTGTAAATGAAGTTATGCCAGCGTATTTTTGCCATTGAATCTGAAATAAATTCAAATGCATTACAAATGAATAAGTAGATTTTTATCAGTATCTTTAAACAAAATAATGACTTCAAATAAAGATGCCTGAAACCATTACAGAAGCTAATGTGAACAGAGTGCCTAATTCTTTCAGGGTGCTTTTGCACTAACTGATTATCCATTAGCATAAATAAACTAACACAATTCTAAATTCCATTCTAGATACTTCCCTAATATTTGCTCTAGCCAGAATAATTTTATAGCTTATTCCACATTGACCTTGAAAATGAAGTTAATCTAAATTTCAGTGCTCTCATGAAAGAAAATCTTTAAGCTGCTGTAAAAAATGTTCGAAGGCTATTTTAAAAAACATGTTTTAAAATGAAGCAGTTCTCTTATCTGCAAGATCCTTTAACTGTTTCCACTGAATTATTAATTAAATAGAAACATATTTACTGCTTAGTTTGAAATAAACCATTATTCATAATTTTTGGTGGTGGCATTCCAAAACCTATACAATATTGCATGAAAGTTTCATACCGCAAAATTGAAGTTCACCAATAAATTGTATCTCCAGCTCTACACCTCACTGACTTCTGTGTTGTACCAAATAGGCTTGGAGATAGCTTTCTCATGTTCAAAGCAGAATTTCATTGGTCCTATTTAATATCTAAAATGCAGAGCTAGTTCAGAAGTTATGCTCAGGGTGCTGATGAGTGCTGGGGAATGAAATGGGTATTGCAGGCTCCTCTCAGAATATTAAGTCATTATACAAACATATACTGATTTTGGAAATAAAATTCTGATGCCAGAAATGTCAGGAATTAACTTTTATCAAAATACTTTTATTTTTATCACCTTTTTTTTTTATTTGCACCCTATAAGACTAAAACAGGCAAGAACCACATGGAAGTCAACAAAAATAACTATGGGGAAAAATGGATGAAAAAGCATAGAACAAAGTGTGGCAAGCACGCTTGTAATTAAAAAAAAAAATCAGGTTTAAGTGCTTGGAATGAAATCAGCTGCCTCAGATAAAACTCATCCCTTAACACATTAATCAACTAGGGAAAAAACCATGGGTGAAATTACACATCTCAGGTTTGCTAACCCAAAAGCTTCTTGTCCCCATCACACTCAACTCTTGATCCTGCTCCTAGATCTTAATGCTCTTATTTTCCTCTTTCCAATACTCCGTTGCTGGTCACAATCTTACTTTTGTCCCCCTACAGTTGCTCCTCTGACCACCAGTTTTTTGTTTTGGTCAGTTTAGTTGCATAAAGCAGGTCAGAAGAAGGAGATCTAGGTGAGGGTGGCAGACGAGAGAAAGGAAGACTAAACCAGGGGCTGAGGGAACGTTTTCAGGTGACACTGAGCCATTACATGGACCTCTACCATCCTAGCTTGCAGTAAGTGTTTTATAATCCCCTTCTTCAACTCCACCTTGACAACATATCTTATAAAAACAATATCTAATACATGCAAAATAGCATGTCCAGTATACCTGGCTCACTAGTTCTGGTATTCCTAGAGCCCTGTCGATTTCTTCTAAACCATCAAAATTCCTTAATGCCATGTAAAGCTGATCCAGGAGAGCGCCCTCATCACTTGGTGACTCTGATGAAGGATGATTACACAAGAGATCATCTGGTGAGCTGCCAAATGGTTGCCTGTGAAAACATGAACACAGGGTTGGTTGGTAAACAGTTGCTGGAAAACGTGAATTAATATCAGAGGATTAGTACTCAAACTGAACTAACAAGTGGAGACAGAAATAATTTTAATCGCTGCCAATTTTGTTTAGAAAGTTATTCTGGATGGAAGTTATGCTACCCAAAGAAGTAACTACACAGTGTGATTAATGCCTATCAAGACCCTGCAAGTGTGGTATATCTGACAAGAAAGAAAGCGCACCAGAGGTAGCCTGAGCACTGACTGCATATTACAGGGTCAGCAGAGGAACACAGAAGTCAGTATAGAATATAGTCACTGAAGACAAAGGCTAAATAACCATTTTTAAAAACTAGTTGTAACTTTGAATGTCCCACGTTAGATCAAATATACTATCACAAGTAGTACTCAATTCCATAGGCTCTCCCCTTAGCTGGTGTTCTATCAGGCTAAACAAGCCAGAGGTCACAGACAGGTCCGTGGATTGTCTGAGCTCTCACTAACTGAACATCTGGAAGAGCTGGGCAGAAGCATGAGGGATCAGGGTGAAAAGGACATTCCCCTTTTTGTTTGCAGCAAAACTCTGCATCAGCTCACCCCAAATGCACACTTGGGTACCAGTTTATACACTTGGTTATGTGCCTTGGAAGGACATCATTAAGAATTTGGGCACTGTCAGGCAGCCTGTGATGGCTCTATAAATCCTGCTTACCTCACCCCTGAATTTGTATGCAAAGCACGCTCACAGTTACAAAGGCAGAATAAAAGCTATTATAAACCCAAAGGACAAAACTTCCTGAAAAGCAAACTAAATCTGAAATAACACCTTATTTGCAGCCAAATGACATGTTTTTGTTCTGCTGTTCACACACCTGCCCTGCTTCACACACGCTACCACAAAACTGCAATAGAAAATATAAAGAGCAGAGCATTCTGCAGGCAAGGGCAGCTACAATATGCACATCATGGAAGAATCCCATCCCAGGTAATTACTCAAAGACAACAAAAGCTGTCACCCATGGAGGAAGGAAAAGCACTATATGTGAACCCTTTTTACATGTCTGTTTAGGAAAAACAAAGAAACATGTTTGTGTATTTAGTTTCCATAATGAGATATATGGTTGCCATGGAAGTCTAATCTCTATGTCAAAGCTAAGCAGGAGAGCTGCATCATCAGGCTACACACTGAATGAACTCAAAGGATGGCAGGCAGGAAAACTAATAAAAATATGTTCTTTTTAATAGAATCCCAGACTGTTAAAAAAAAGAATATGACACACTTTTAAAACATTGCACAGTATTAATCAAACTCATAAATAGAGAAATTTCTTTAACTCTCATAGATGAAATTATAAATCAGCAAAAGGGAAGAGGGAAAAAAAAACCCCTTTGATTCAAATTGCTTACAAACTCTAAAGATAACTTATAAGAAGGGATCTATTATATGGAAAAACAATTGATGAGGCTAGCAAAAAACCCTCCCTGAAATTGCAAATGAGCGTAAACACACATGATAAAAAACACTAAAACATTTGTCAAATTCTGTATATTAAAAAATTACAATTAGTTCCAATTTCTCCATTTCTTTTATATACCCCAGTGACAATTTTAATTTTAAATGTAAGAATTTTTTTACTCATTTAATACATGGCAACAATTCAGATTATAAAAATACCAATCTTGGGGATTAATAAAGCAAGAAATGGCAGCATCAACCAATTAATCATCTCCAGCTGGGCTGTAAATGATCAAAATATTGTTACTTTCAGATGCAATGCAATGGGAATTTTTTCCACCATCTTCAGCTATAAGGAAATTAAAAGAAATGCAAAGGTAAAAGAAATGGAAGAATTAACTGCCTGGCTTGCTGACCAGACATGATCCTGTATTTTCTTTTAAGGTGTAATTTTTGAAGTGAATAATTATATAAACAGTGCATTTTGCATATGGATATGCTAACTGAGGGAAACACCAGGAAACAGCTTGAAAAGCATGGAATATAACAAAGAAAATGCCACATATATTTATGGATAATATTTTCTGACATCCTAATAAAAACTAAGATAATGTATTCAGAAGATTGACATTTTTTTCAAACATACTTTCTTTCCAAATGTATCCATTTTCTTTTCAATGATCCCTCAATTTACTACTTACACAATTGAAAATATTTCAACATTTTGCACTTGCTTGTCAATTTTGCATTCCTTAGACATTTCATATATACACAGTCTCCATAAAGTAAGCTGCAAACCTTTTGGAGAAGACATGGCTCTTTTTAAGGAAGTGTAAGCTGCTTATAACAGTTGTGCCATCATTTAGAAGTCTTAATGATTAATGAAGTTATTAATACGTCACATATGAATTAATGAGTTGTGACCAAACTGCAGTTCTGATTACCTGAGGAGGAGCTAATTTCAGGGAAGAGGCAGCCTTCCTTTCACTTCATCTTTCCTTTCTCCTCTTTTACAGAATTTAGGTCAATTAAAAAACCCAAACAAAACATAATTAACCACGTCCTACATCACTTAAAATGCTACCCCGCTGCAGGAAGGGACAGATATTATGACTACTAGTCGTGGCTAGTACTACTGGCACTCTTCCACATTTCATGTTAAGTGTAATTGTTAACAATGAGAATAGCAAAATCAGACAGAATCATGCCCATGTTAATGCTCCAGAGTTGAAAAATGGTGCAACTATGCTTGAAGTTCTGGCAGCATTCACTGTGATACAGAACCTTCAATTCATTCAACACATTACATGGCAGAGAGAGCATTTATAAGTATTACTGGAACATACATATATTTCATGAGGACAAAAGCATACAAAAATTAAATTGATGTATACATTTGGTGAATGCTCTATGCAGAACTTTGTTTCCATGAGGTGTATAAATTATAGGCCTGCAAAATCTCTCTGTCTTCTGATGTGACATCAAGACTCACCTGTTCTGATTACCAAAAGTTGCCTGTTCTATAGGCAAGATGCTGTCTGGCCATGGTGCAGTCTGATTTGGAGGTGCCTGCTGTTGGCTATACTGAGGCCCTCCTATGTTCATTTCCAATTCAGATGGCCCTAATCAAGAAAAAATAACCATATGACTTTTCTGAAGAGAAGCTTTAACTTTCATATTAATTCTTTCAATTGAGTTACTTATGTTATGGTAAAAGCAAACAAAAGCATTAAGAGTTCAGCAACATTACACTTAAAAAGCATCATTATTCTTTTGTTAAAATCTGCTTTTAAATTTTGAGAAAACATGAGTATTCTGAAAGTGGTTCAAAATTATAAAATAGCAGATACAACATTGTAGATGCAAAAATGAATAAGACAAGCATAAGAAAAAGACAGTACATAGAGTCAGTATTATAATGCACTTGCTGTAAAAGTGACTAGGAACAATTATCATTCCACAGGATTTCCTCTAAAAAAACTTCACAGTCTTTAGTGAACCAAGGCAACTTCATATCCTTTTTCTTTAGCCACACAACCACGGAGCTACATAACAGCAGGAACTGTCCATCTCAAAATGTGTGTTAAAATTTAGTGTTTCAGACATCTTTTTTCCCGTGTCCACAGGAAAATTTCACGGTGAAGTATGGTTCTTATTAAATCTGAGAATGAAGTGAGGATTTTTTACTTTCTTTTTTTCCTCCTGCTTTATCTTTAACAATCCAGCATGCACCAAAAGGAACAGCTCCACATGTGACTTACCCATATTCATGACCTGAGATGGAAGCATCTGCCTTGGGCCAGGCTGGCTGCTGGGTCTCAAGGGGATGCTGGCCGTGGGGTTGCGGATCATGCCTGCTTGCACCGGCCGGTTCATGGTGCCAGCTGTGGGTGCACAGGTCACCCTCACTGCGGGAGCCTGGCTGCCCCAGTCTCCAGATGCCATGGCAGGCCGAGAGGCATTGCCACCAATCATTCCTGCACAAAAGCCAAACACACTCAGGAACCAGCACATGAGCAGAACTGTCTTAACACTAGTGCTGCCTGAGGAGCTGCATTTTCAGCAATATCAATGCAGTAGTTTCCCTCAAAGCACACTGTAGCACCACAACTGCCCATCCAGATGTGCAAAGCTGCTAGGGACTGGAGAGTGTGATACATATTACAAGAGGAAGATCCTTTTATCATTTCCGAAATGCTGCTCAGAGTAAGTGTTCCCATATGTAGTCTGCAACAGGTGCTGAGGGTGTGTGGATAGCCTTAACTTCCTTCCTCAGGAAATGAATCACGTTTGCTGATGTGTGTCAGTGCTTTACTTTCCAAGTGCTAAGTGAGAATGGGGACTTGAGCAGCAATGTGTTAACACCAAATACACAAATTAGAAGGATTGCATATCAATTCATGGTCTGCAAACATCTTTTGGCAACTTCTGTCACTTGGAACCTAGAGCCTTCAGAGCTTCAAGGCCCACCCAGATAATCTCAGACCAATGTACAGTGCAGGGAAATTACTCACAGGAACTTTCCGATAGATGCTGAAGTTCATTACCGTTATTAGAGGGGAAGTCCTCCCACATCTACTGTAAACAACTGATACGTTTTATTTACACTTGGAATATATAGAGTACTACACTCTAAGAGTAGCCAAAAAGCCTCAAGCAAAACCCAACACAAAAACCCCCAAGATAGCATTCACAGTATTTATACATTTCAATTTTCTATCAGTCAAGAGAGTAGATAAAACACTGATTTCAGGTTGCACTACTGGTTCAAATTGGTCTTTTCAGCTGCATTATGCAACATCCCTAAATGAATACTAAAAGCCACACAAACAGTTATTACTTATCAGTTCAATTATTTGGTGACATATAACTAGAGAAAAACCTTCTGGAGAGGGTCTTTGTTTCAGCTGCTGTACAAAATTTGCTTTAGTGTTAGTTACATCCTCAGGTTTGGTCCATTTGTGTGCATATTCTATCAGCGAAAGATGTGCCATGCTAGAGCAAGACAGGGACACAATAATATTCTCTATCCTGTATACATAAGATGAATAAAATCCTCTAATATGTATGCAGAACATGAAAGTAAGAGGACACTTGAAAGAATATAAGTTGATCTCTAAACTGCTTAAATAAAATATTTCAGTGTCTGGCTGCATTAATACCAATGCCAACTAAATACAGAAATTTGATACCAAATAGCCAGCTGAGAGGATTTACAATGCCCATTTATTTACTCAGACCTCTTACAGTGGTTGTCGCACACTTGCACAATCTTAGACTATGCACTAGTTGAAATAAATCCATCAGCCAGACTTTTCTTGTCAAATAGACTATGTTTGTTCATTATTAGGTGAATGTGTTGTTAATTGCAACATCTGATGGTTTCCAAAAAGGAGCTAAGGCTACTAAATAAAGGGTAATTGAGGGCAAAGCCAACATCATAAGGGCAGCAGTACTGCCCATGATTTTGTTTTGAAAGACCCATCTCTACTGTAGGTAAAAAGCAGTGCATAAAAGGCAGGACTAAAAATATGCAGACACAGAAATTAAAAGAAAGTATGCCAATATGTAAAATCCCACAAAACATTATTTCTTCCAGACTTTATGGAAAATAATAATCTGCACTGGTATTAACCCCAATGTTAATATGCACATGCTATAGCCTGTTACTCAAGTATATTATTAAAAAAAAAGGAAAATCATCTTACCTGTGCTACTGTTGCCTAAAGTTCCTTGACTTCCTATCATCCCTTCATTCCTGCCCATCAGTCCCGGCTGAGGTATCACTGAGTAGGGGCTACTTGTTCTTATGGGTGGGAAAGTTCCTGCACCTGTTGGGTTCTGCAGTGTTATGTCAAGTGGTAAATTCTGGTTTGGTAATAACCTGCCCAGTTGCCCTGCTCGTGGGTTATTAAAAGCTAGACAGGAGGAGCAAAAGGAAAAAAAAAAAGCAAAGTTACAAGAATGGAAACTTCACTAGGTAAAAAAACAAACAAAAAAACTAAATGAATAAAAGAACCCAGACACAATTAAAGCTCTTGGGCTCAGCTATTTAATGTTGCATAATTTACCCACTCCATATCTGTCTGAGAAACATCCCTTCTTGACATTTAAATGTAAATTTCAAAATGGAACATTCTGACACTAAACAAACCAGATATGATGTATATTTAAAAAAAACTTTAAATGATGCAATTTAACTGACAGAAGAGCCACTACAGCAAAAGACACCACTATGTGATGTGCATACTACTGCCAATTAATCTTACACCTACTAGGACTGTAATTGCATGCAGATGCCATCCTGAGGCAGATTGTTAGGAATTATCTCAGTTTGAAAAGTTTTCCAGCATAAGCTGTGACCCTGAAAAAGTTTTCAAAAGTAAGGACAGACTATATTGAATTCCACACCCCCATTTCAACATGTTCCTCTTAATTTTTTGGGTTTTTTTACATTTTTTGTCATTACCAAAATGAAATACTTCCATGATTCAGAAAAAATGAAAAACCAGTCCTGAAACAGAGCTGTGCCACCACAATTCTGGTAATTTTACCACAATTCTGGTAAAGAAGAACCATCCTTGGTGGTTACTGCCACCTTTATGTAACTACTTTCTTCTGGGTTGTGCTTTTAAAATCAGCCTCTGCAAATAAAACAGCAGACTGCCTTAGCAGAGTTTCAGACTGTGACTGGCAAAGCGTCTGGCTCAGCTGGTCTTTGGGCAATGTTCCAACGCATGAAAGCATCCTCTGTGTGCTCAACAAGTTCTCAAACATGAATCAAACACTGATCTTGTAGCTTTGATTCCATTTCCAATCATACCCATAAAATACATGCAAGTAAATCAGATATTTTTGTGAAAATATTACTTGCAATACTTTCTGATAGCTTCCCCTAGGAGTGGCTCTGATATAACGGCATCCTTCCAGCAACTTCTGCATTTTTGTGTTCTTCACATTACTGAGAAGTTAAATTAATACTTTCTTATTTTAGTCAAAGTAGTGCTACTTTTGAATCTGAAAACTTAGATGACGTTTAGTAAGTTTGTTAAAATGCACAGAAGTATCTTATAACAGAGGTCTCTGACTTTTATGTTTATTTTATAAAACCAGACTACTGGAACTTATTGTATTTATTTTTTTAATGTAAGTTCTCTGCCAGGTGAATTTGCTTATATGTGTGTACAGAAAATATATCACATTACATACACCTAATTCCTAACTATGAGATTTAAGTTTTGTCTTGTCTGCCTGTTCAACTAAGCAAATAAAACTTACTTATGAAGCAAAAATTATTTTCTCAAGATTAGGGGCATCACAAAGTTTAAGGACTGAGGCAAAACTAAACTTCAGTGACAATTTCAGAACAGTTTGGTCCAGAAGTTTGACACATCTCATAGATAAATGAGTTACTGTATGTGCAGCTTTGCCAGCACCTACTAAGGAAAAGGAATACATAAAGGAATACAAAAAGGAATTCTGGAAATGTGGCACAAAATAACAACACAGTTGATGTGCTGTGATGGTGCTGAAATCATATCACCTCCTGTTTATTCTACTCTTTGTCAGGATGGGACTGAAGGAGGCTCCCTATCCCCCATGTAACAGACTCTAGCAATTTGGCAGATCTAGCAGCCTTTCTATTTTTCAACAGACAAGAATATTTCATTCACTAAACCCTGCAAAATTAAAGTTGGTTATTTCTTCAGAAAAAAAAAATTCCAAATCTCTTTTGGAATTGTATATGATTTGATATACATTCTACATTGCTTTTCTGTGACCATATGTGAGGCCCCTCACTATTTCTGTGGATCTGTTTTCTGTATGCTCTTGTACTGAACACAAGGCACAAGTTCCTAGGGGCATCAGCCACCACAGACACAAGACTGAGCGGGAGGAAAATATTTTAGGGTTTTTTAGATGGGAAACAGGATGCTGCCTTTACAGAACTGCTGCTAATCACCAAGCCACTCTCATTTACAGTCATACTGTTACTGTGTACTGCCAGTAGCTTTGAAAGCAGATTTAAAGCTAGGCTACCCCTAGAAAGCCAAAAGGCTGGAAGGAACAGAGAGACCTTGCTTCAGGAAGAATATGCTGAAGACTTTACATACACAGAGATTTCCTTCTGACTTTTGAGGCACTGCTATTAGTACCTCTATACTCACAAAAGCAAGTATATTATACCCAAGCATCCTTCTCTGAGCAACACGGATAACAAGTGATAATTAAAGAATCCGAAGTGGCCTTAATATGAATTTAAACACTAATATTTATTGATAGAATATTAGTATTTATCTAAACATTTCTAAGTAATTTGCAGAATTTGAAAGTGGCTCAGTGTCAGTTTGATATTATGAGAATGGCTAAAGATAATATCTAAACCCTATGTTTCACAAGAAAAAAACCCTAGAGCACATCTAAGGAAGTAAATAGATGCGGCCATTGTAGCCAATAGGAGCAAAAAATGAAGCAGTGTTTTTTTATGCTATTTTATTTAACGTTAGTACTCGATAAGACTGTCTTGCTTGCTTTCCATTATACTATGATGGCAAACCAACATTTCAATGTTCATTTGTAAGCTGATTAATAAGGTTAAGGAAAGCTGTCAGCTGGAAGTGACTCAACTAAAAGCCACAATCTCAAATTAAAGTTGGGCATTCTTAATCTTCTGTCCTTCTATTAATCTGTGGTTTTAGGAGAAGACTCTCCTTCATACTTAGAAAAGCTTCCCTTGCACCTTTTGCTGCAAGAGCTGCCAGAAGGGGATGATCTGCATTGCAAAAAATGCACGTGCTCTCCATGCCAAAACCCTGCCAACAGCAGTGTCACATATCACCACAGGAGGAGGGGATGTTTGACGCGCGGGTACCCTGAAAACCCCTCCAGGGAGCGTGCCCGGACACAGCTGCGGTGTGTTTGGAGCAGGGACGACCGCAGGTGGCGCTCTGGGACCGCGCAGCGCTGGGAGCTGCCCGGGTCCTCCCTGGCTGACCGGGGCTCCCGAGCTCGGGTGCACTCACTGCTCTGTGAAATCCTCATCGCTGGCTTCTGGCTGGCCACTGCCGCGCCGGGGCTGCTGTCACTGGTGAGCTGCATGAGGTCATTGATGATGGCTTGCTTGTCCACCGAGCCTGCTGGCACGCCGGGGCGGCTATCTGGGAAAAGCTGCGGTAACTGGCTGTTCTGCAGGTCATCCAGAATCTCTTCCAAGTTATCCAACTCGCTGCCCGGCTGCAACGAAGAACACATAAACCCACAGTACAGGTCGCTGCTCGCCTGCTGTTGGCGTCCTGCTTGTGCCAAGCCAGGCAGCCCCCAGTGTCACACCCGGACCGGCCTTGCCTGATGTGGAAGAAGCTCAGAAACCTGTTGGAAGGGGGATGTGCAGGCCTCCCAGGGCTAGCCTGCCTTGCTTTTGGGGAGCCCAGTGTGCCACTGACAGCCCTTCAAAAGCCCCGTGTCAGGACGCATGATTCCATACTTCGGGCAACAGGGATATTCCTCCCTGTGCACTCGGATCAGTGCTGACAGCAGGGATAACAGCATCCAGGAGTGCTGAAGATGGGGGTTTATGTAGCTATAACCAATATTTCTTTCAGCACAGTTATCTTTCTAGTCTCTTTATGACTTGATTAAAAGTGTACAATCGAAAAGTTGCTTTATGACTGTAACAATTCCCCACATGCCTTTTCTTTGTTATATTCAAAACCTGAACACTACATAAGTTAACTGGCAATTATATATATATATATAGGATTGGTAATTAATTTTGCTCCCAACTTCCCAAACCATTGAAAATAACTTCTCTAGCGTATGAAAAGAGAAATCTACATATGAATTTACATTTAAGTTCAGTAGAAAGTTATCATGACATAAAGATGGGAGAAAAATTTGCACTAACATAATTACTGACCTGCTTGTTTTTCTTAAATATATTGATTTCCACTTTCAATATACTGATTATCAAGATATTGATTCTCTTTTGTCAGCTTCTCTGTCTAAAACATCTCAGAATTAAAATAATTTTCTGACTGAAATGTGGAAATCTTCCCAACTATATTCTCCAATCCTAAACTCTTGATTAGGCTAAAACTTGGGTAATAATTAAGAACAGGGCATCCAGTTTCAGTTTACTACCATCTTGAAGAGTAAATATATCACAACAGTATTTATAACAAATACCTACTCAAAATCAGTGTCTTCATTAGGAAATGTGCAATGACAGAGGAGAGGCAGAGTGAGCAGCCACCCGTGAAGGATGGGGAACTGAGAAACACCACCACAAACCTGCAGAACTGAAATACAATTTTTCCTGGGCTTTTTTTTTTTTCTTCCCCACATCATGAACTTCTTACTGAGAGCAAGTTTACGCCACAGATCACAGGATACTGTAGAAATACCTGAAATGGTTTTAAAATACCTACTGAGGCTCTCCCAGGTTAGCTAGGAAGCACTGCACATTAGTCTGTACAGAACTCCTGCTGCCACATCTAACCAGCTCCTAGGAAGTCCAGCTCTTTTATTCAAAGGTAGCTAAAATGCCCCAAGGTTACACTGCTACTTGCTTTTTTTGGGTGACTGACTGCAAATAATCACGGCATTATTTTTTATTCCTTCTACATCATCTCCCAGTTGTACAAATTGTAGTATATGGTGCAAAAGAGGAGGGAATTCACTCCATTAAAAGGCAGCATGTGGGTGATCTAGAGGCTGGTGTTACTGTCAAAATGGCAGGAAATCAGAGATTCAGAGGACTGGAAGAAATTTAAAGCCTCCAGGCAAAATCAGTGTATGCCATTCCCCATGGAAGTTCAGACAGTTGCTTGTTAAAGACATCCAGAGACAGAAAATCCACAGCTTCCCTGGAGAATTGGTTTCAGCACTCTGCCATCCTTACTACTCATTTTTTTAGCTCAGTCTCAATGCAAAATCTCTCACACTGAGATTCAGACCCTTCCTTCCAATCATATTTTGAATCTGGAGAACATACTGTGTTCCCCTTTCTTTTTTTAACTTTTTCTGCACTTGAAAACAAATGTGCCATTTTGTGTTTTAAGCTGAAATTAATAAACAATCTCAACTTGTGAATTTTCTTCAGCAAATGACCTGTTTTCTAGGCCTCTTCTCGCTCCTGTGGATTGTTTTCAGTTGATCCACACTTTTGCTGAAGCCATGTCCAAGACAGGACTTAAAATGAGTCCTGAGAACTTAAAATGAAGGACCTAAAATGAAGGACTTAAAATGAAGCCTTACAGCTGCTGGGTAAAGCAGAAAATTTACTTTACATATAGCAGCATGCTTTGATGGTATATTCCAGAAAAGCATGTGATTCTTTTAATTACATGACATTACTGACTCTCACTCATCTTGTTGTCACTATGATCCCTACAACAGCTCTGAAAAACTCCTATTTAGTCAGTTCTCCCCTCATTTTTTTTTACTATGAGACATTATTCTTGAGTAATGATAATAAATAGCATTTATTCACCCTGAATGTTCTAACACTTTGTCTCTGTATCTCTTCGTTGCAGCTGAATTTGAATTGTGTTCTCCACTGTGTTTGCAGACATTCAAGTGCCACACTCAGCTTTACCAAGCTCTTTTGTCATGTCAGGTCATTTAGGTTAACTAAAACACTGAGAAGCTCTAGATGCTGCACGAGTCCTGCAGCATCTCCATTTTGACAGTGAATCCTTCAGTAACTATCATGTGTGGAGGGATTTCCAAACAGCTTCCTCACCCCACAGAGCAGTTTCATCTTGACCATGCACCTCTACCCAGCCATAAGGAAAAGGGCCAAAGAGCCTGACACAAATCTAAACACCTTGACACACTGCTTCTCTTATGCCAACAATCCTGCTACCCTCTTACTGATGGAAAACAGGCTGGCTGGTCCAAGATTACCTGTTCCTGACAAATCCCTCTGATGACTCACTGCTTCCCAGGCAATTACAAGCAGCTGGGTGGACCCAGCATACAGTAGCAAAGGCTGAGCCAGGAGGAATCAAATGTGATTATATGAAGCATAAATCACTGCATGGACAGGTGATAAGCAGATTCAAAAAGGCGCTCCAAGAGACAGCCATGAGTGATGTTTAAAGGAGCTGCAGTTTGAGCGATGGGAGATCTGCTACAAGAAGACCACAAGAGCCGGCAGAAGAGACTGATATAGAGCATCATAAATTATAGAAGGATGATTCAGTACTCTTTGGGGGAATTAAGACATATGGCCTTCATTATATGTATCTGAGACAACAGTGAAGGGAAGTTTTATATGTTGCAGGGGGGGTTTTTTGGTTGGTTTTATGAGGGGTTTTGTATCATCTCTTCTTTTAGCATTCTGGCTACTGCAATTCTTTGTTCAAACACTAGGTATTAAAAACAAACAAACAAACAAAAAAAATCCCTCAAAACCAAACCCAAAAAAACACCAATGAAGAACATATTGATCCAAATGTGTCAGAAAACTGCACTCCCTAAGATGTTTTTAATTCCTCTCAGAAGTGGCAAAGAAAGGGCAAATACAACAGATGTATTACAACACCACAAATACATAACCTTCTCCTTTTTTTTTTGTTTAATAATCAATATTAAATATTTCATCTTTATATTTTTATAAGGGTTCTCAACTGCTACAAAAGCTCCAAGAGATTTGGAATTAACACCAATCTATGATGTTAAGCTAAGTCTTTCCAGACTCACCCTCAAATGGCACCATATGCACAGAAACCAGCATTAAAATATTTACTTGGTTAGTTTAATGGGATTTTTCTTTTATTTATATTCTATATTTATTTTGTTAATGGTCTAAATTGAATTTTATGTAAATAGAAGGCACACCCTAAGCTCCCTGTGAAACTATTTGTCAGGAATTTAAAAAAAAGAGCACCTGATAAAGTACTAAGCATCACAAGAAGTTCTTGTGTGGGTATTTTCACTATATCTAAGTAATGCAATTATGACAATCTCTGTAGAACTTGGACACTAAGTGCCAGAAAGAGTAAGACAAATAATTTTCAGGAATATTTTTGCATTTGAAAAAATACTTATTTTATACTGTAATATAGAGAAATACAGATGAAAGTTAAGAGCTTACAGAATTTTTTCAGCTGTACTGAAAGGCATCTGCATTTCAGCATGAAGTTTGGTTTACAAAAGTTGCTGTTCCAAAGTCTAGCTTCCATAGATTGTAAAGGACTGGATAAGATACTCAAGTCTCTGGATATCTTCCTGCCATGGGCATTGCCCATGGGCATTGCACTGTGACCCTGTATTCTAAGGACTAACAACAGGATGACTTCTAGTGGGGACACAGCTTGAAACTACACCTGACTTGCATAAATTTGAAGTGAGCTCATCTTCTACCTCAGAAGTATGGGGAAAGCATTTGACCATAAGAGGCAAACAAAACCAAATCCCTGCTCCAAACTGGCAATAAATTAAAGGATTATGAAAAGAAGGGAAAAGGAAATTAGAAGTGGAACCAATACAGTATTTTTCTCCCTGGTAACCACAATAAACATAAAATTGGCTAGAAATCCTATTAAATTATCAAGCTATTCTATGACTAACATTTGAAAACAGAACTCTAATTTGAAGACATTCAGAAAATGGAATCCCCATTCTAAGGTTTTGATAGAATTTCAAGAAGAAACAAATGTTCCTCATGAACTTAATGGATTCTGGACTATTAAACTAGAAATAGGTTTTTTAAAGATGAGTGGCATGTGTAGAGAAAATATTCTAGTATTGGGAAGATACTGGCTTGCACATAAAGCATGAGCACAGCAGAGTTGATAAAGTATGTGAGGAACACCAGAGCAGTTTCTGAGTTTTAGGACAAAAATGTACATACTTGAGATGATTTCTGGAACAGCACTTGTGCAGATTGTTACACTGCAAAGGCTGTCAAACAGGCTGTCTTTATGGTCTACTGAACAAAAAAGAGAAGAGTACACTTGTGGAGATTAGGATTTTATTCCATACTCCCCCAAGTGATTTCTCAGTGAACAAGCTACTTTAGCAACGCAGTATCTAACACTGTTCATGATGTTTCTCTAATGTCCCCCTGTACTTTCACTCTCCTTCCCCTCCAAGCTGTCAGCCAGTCCTTGCCACATCTGACCATCTCCTGATCACTACAGGGGCTGCTCCTGGCCGTGGACAGCCAGGGAGAGTGGGAGAAGGCAGGTTTACTGCAGAAAGGTTTCCCTTTCTAACAGTACTGAGCCATATGAGAACTTGTGGTGCTTGACAGCAGCAGCCCTGCTATGGTTGGTGCTGTAGGAAAACCCTCTGAGTGTCCCCAGCAGGTCTCTCTCATCCTCTCCCCTACAGGGCCCATAACTGGAACAGCAATCAGCCTAATAAAGCCTGATAACCATCATCCCACCAAGGAAGGGAAAAAGGTACAGCAGTGTTGGAAATATTCTCTGCCATTTGAGAAAGGCTTCCTGTCAGTTGCTGCTCTCTACAGAAGAGTATGTTTAAACACACTACCTAGAAGACTGCTATTTTTAGTATAGTCGTGCACTTCAAAGCATTTCCTGCTCAGAAAGTCACACCAAAAGTAAAAGGAGAAAATGCAATGGCTCTGTTGCCTCCCAACACACCGATCTCCCTTGTAGAGGCCATCCCACTACTGCTCTGCTGCAGTTTCCAGAGAAACTGCACACTCCAGTGACTAATTACTTAAAAATACAACATTCCTCAGGGAGGAGAAGTTTTAAATAAACCTGCAAAATAGGTAACACAAGCACATGGCTAATTTTTACATATGGGAGGAAGAAGGAGGGGGAAGGATGCAGGAGGATGGAAGAATTTAGCTCAAGAATCTGTGCTCTAGTCTTGTACTAAATAGTTCCAGCTCTGATCTAAATTTAGGCAATGAGCACTTCCTGTGGGAGACCATCTTCCAAAGCTGAAGAATTTTGATGCTAAATATTTTTAGTGATTTTATAATTAAGGTAAACTTGTTATTTGTTTAAAGGCCTGGCCTTCAGACAGTTAAACACATTATTCTATATTCCCCACCATTTCCTCTCCTATTCCATGCTGCATTTCTGTTTATTCAGTTCCAGGTTTCACTGCATTTTAAGAGGGTTTTAAAGTTCTATTTACAACCAACAGGAGCAACAAAAGCCCTTCTGTCATTATCCAGCAGTCTTCCATCACAGTGACAAGACAGGCTGCTCCATACCTTGGTGCTGAGGAAGCCCTTACCACTTTTATCACAACTCCTGTACTGCTTTGTGGTTTTCTGAACAAACCCAACTCCTGGACCTTTCTGTACCTCTGGTTTTCCCTCTACTGGGAGACAAACTCTTTCTTCAAATTTTAAGAAAAGGCAATACATCCACAGCCTACACTTCAACCCCCTTAAATCCCTCCCCAACCTCAGAAACATAAAACCTAAAAATAAAAAATGAATAGACTATTCACTTTACGAAGTTTATAATTCAGGAGACCTGATTTTCAACTGCTTGAGGTTGGCAATGCTTGTAGACACTAAAGTCTCTTTCTTGAAAGTTGGTTTTATAGTTAGTCTCATGTTTACATATTTACATAGGGTGAGACACAGCTTGCCTATGAAAAAGCAAAGCAGCTAGTTTAAACTGTTCACCTGTGCTATCACTTGTCAGTGAGTAAAGAACAGCTTATCTCATCTGTTTTAGACACACATTAGGATAAAATAAAAACAAAACCCTGGAGTATTTTTCTGTGTTTCCATCAGCAATAAAAGGAGTTTGTAGACTACCTTGGACTAGACAACAAAATTATAGAGGGCACAAAAGCTGCTCTCTGAGAATTGATTTGTAAACTAAACTGTTTCTTGTGTACTCCACAGAGATCATGAAAGAGGAAATTTTAATTCTTCTAGAAATTTAATTCTTGGGGAACAAACCATCTGAAGGCCATGATTTTGATCTGTGGATGAAGGGCATAAATTTTTTGGTGATTACCAGATTTTACATTCTTGTTGAGTACTTAATACTGGAGGACAGAAGATCTCTGCTTTCAATCTAGTACTGACTTCAACATGTATGATCTGAACTAGGAATTGAGATCTATCAGACATTTTAAAAATACGCCATTATTGCCAGTTTAGCTGTGATTTTCTTGATATCTGTGTTTTATTAGCCTAATGAACCGTAAGTTTTCACAGAGAATCTAAACCCTACCTCTACAGACACTACAAAACACAGGCTTCTATTGAAAACTAAACCAACATCCAGGCTTGAGGATAAATCAGTGCAAATTTCAGTGAGGAGAAATTAGTATAGTTTGGCTTGGTTTCCCCTAAAGCATGGGAAGGATTGAAAAACCACAATTGCTCCTACATAGTGGCAACAGTTGTCAAATTCTGTTGAAACAAAAGCACTAAAGTAACCTTAGGAGCTGCCTGGATAACTGAGATTTTAACAATGCTGCATCTACACCAGAGTGGCACATTTGGCCTCTATGTTTCGTGGTTATAACCGCTGTTGAAAGAACTGTCTACTAGTTACAGACTGCCAAAAGGAAAAATTAAAAACAAAAAAATTCAATGTTGTGACTGAGATAAAAGAAAATGTCATCTATTCCCCCTCAGCCTCATATTACAATATAGAAAATATAAAAAAGAATGTCTTTATACACACACAATAAAAAGATACAATAGCTCACCTAGTCTGCACATTAGAAAATACCCAAAACTTTTAAAATTAAAACTTTTAAAATTAAGGATATGGCTGTGAATGAGACACATAAATGTTTGCATTGTATATGATCTGATCACGATTTAAAAACTAAGGCTTCACACACAGGGCTGCCTAGGGATTAATGACCAGCTGGGAGATTTGATTGTGTAGGATAAATCTAAGGATCATTAACTCCAGCTAGTTATAACCTTCCCAGAAAATGCTTTCTACTAAAATTGATATTGTGATTACCCATTTTATAAATAATATAAACAGGAATATTGAAATAGTAGATTGTTTTTGCTGCATCCCTTTTTCTTGCAAAGCTCTGAAAACTGGAGCACTCTAGGTAATGTGGACTTGGTGCTTTTGGAAAGTGAATTCTGCATGAAAGCCAGCGACATAACACTTCTTAGCATAGGTCCCAACAATACACAATCTGTTATTGTGTTGGGCAGTACAGCAACAAGTAATCTTGCAAAGAAAACAAAGAAATTCTGAATGCAAAATTCAATGCAGATAACCTGGCACAAGGAGAAAAGATCCCTTCACTGAATGATTAATCACCTGCAGAAACTTGCAGCTGAATACAAAGAATTTTTAAGATGACAAGAAAACCCCATCAAATCCTCTAAACAGGCACAGAAGTCTATTTGCTTTGATTTTAATTTGCAGGTCAAGCATAGCACAAAGATCCATAGTGCAAAGTTGCTATCAGTCCTTTCAAACACCAACTGTTCTTGAGCATGAACCTTTTTTCCATGGGAGGAGTGTAGCTGCTATGCTGGGCTAGGTCAAGGTGCCATTTAGCAAGCACAACAGCAGTTCAACATCAGCCTGTGGGAAAAGCTGTCAATTAGTTACCACTAAGCAAGAGTCACGAGTGTTTTCTCTGTGCCTGACTACCATCTGGGAAAGGAGCCCTGCACTATCCATCTCCTCCCAGGCAGAGGCTGTGCTTTTACACAGTGTGATCACCACAACTTAGTAACACCACTGGGAAACTGAGTGAAGACTGGATTTCAAAAGACAGGTAACAGCCTCCTGAAGTGCCAAGACACTACTCTTGGCAGGAAGGAATGCAGGCCTGGAACAAGTCATTCACATATAATGCAAAAATGAGCTTACCTGTTCGTTAGGCTCAAAGCTTATCTCTTCTTTTTCCGTCCTCATAGCTATTAACTTTGTGCTACCGGAAGGGTCTGTCTTACTGTCCAACCGCTCCAGTTTTGGGGGGATGTCTGGTAAACCAATATCTTTAGTATCATCTTTATCTAGCAAGTAGCGAAGTAGTGCATTATTATTCTTCTTAGGACTCGCTGGCTCCTGTTTAACAGTCACCTCTGAACCAGGAGCTGTGCTACTGGACTCCTGGTTCAGTTCTTTGCCTGTGGCCTCTGCTGTGAGCTTGGCCAGGTCTACAGGAGAACTACTGTCCTGCAATAGTCTGTGCAAAATTTTATGCTTCTCCTTGAGCGAGGTTCCGTGTGCTGAACCAGACCCAGGCAACCCTCCTGTGGAGTCCTTGCTAATGTCTCCCATGGTACTGGATAAAGGTGAAGGCTCCATCTGATCCGATTTGGTGGTCAGCAATTGTAAGAGCTTTGTCTGGCTTTTTCCATCGTGCAGTTTATTCTGTCCATCAGGTCTCTCGCCACTGACAACCGGCGGCATGTTGCTATCGCTGTTGTCTTTCTGTTCTCCTGAATGGCAGCTGCTCTCTGCTTGTCCAGTTGTACCTTCTGATTGCTCCCCATATATTCCAAAGCAGTCTTTAGAGTCCAGGCTTCCCATCTTGCTTAGCTGGGGAGGATTCATATTCACAGGGGAATTTTGTAAATTTCCCATTTTTAGGTCAGGTGAAGCCAACGACGATCCTAGAGAAACGCCGTGGCCCTCGCTGAGGGCCTGAAGTGCGTTCAGGGAACTGTTGGTGTAGTTATGGCTATTTCCTGTGCTGCTGCAGACTCCCACAGGTGAATGTAAGCTTCCTGCAGGGGAGAACTGACTGGGTGGGATGCGAGGACTTCCTGCCACTCCAGGGCTCACGCGATGCCTTGGGGAAAGCATAGAGTTTGGCTGCCCTGGGTTCATGCCGGGGCTGCTTTGTGAGGGGCTATTCATTTTTAGTGCATAGTTACTACCCTGAGGAGTGGATGCTTGTATGCTTGACACATGGTTCAGTCCTCCTGAACCACCAAACCTGCCTGCTGGCATGCCCACTTGCTCCTTTGGGCCATTTATGGCAAAATTTATATTGCTACTGATGGTCATATCCTGACCTGGGTTCCCACTGCACATGGCCTGATGGGCAGGGCTGCTGGAGCTAATTGGGTTCAATATCTTCCCCATTCCTTGTCCAGTCAAATCCTGATTCATTCCACAGACATTCTGCTCTCTATGTGGCAAGAGGAAGAAAAACAGCCTGTTAGCTAAATGACAGTGGCCAACTTTGCAATTACATTACGGAAAAAGAAGCAAAACCCCAAACCTCACTTTAAAATAACACAAAACCCCTACAATCAAAAATAAATCAACAATTTGACAAAAGTGATATGCAACTCTCAACATGTCTGAACATTAACAGTATGGTTTTTCAGTACCTCATTAGAAAACAGTGAAAGAGAGGAAAAACAAAATTAAACCTCACTTAAATGACAGTCATTAGAAATGCCGATAGGTTACAATTTCAGACTCCCTTTAATGTATCTCTCCTTTACAATTTGGCAAGCGCTAGCTTCTAGAACTGAAAGAAATCTCATCTGAAACATATGACCCAACAAATACATGTTTTACAAGACAGCTGTGGACAGCTGTTTGCAGGAGTTTTGAATTTCTCTGAGTTAGCCCCACCACAAGGCTGGAGTGGGCTATTTGCCCACCAAGTCCATAGCGAAAAGAAAGTTGAAAAAGTCACATTTTTACACTGCCAGAATATTTCAGTACTGCTCCAAAACAGCATGTGAGCCAAGGGAACTACTGGATACTGGTTCAGAATGAGAACAGTCTGTTAGCAATCCAGTCCTGCACAGGCATTTAGGAAAAGGGGAGAAGAAAAACAACAAACCACACACATATGAACTGAAACTCGTATTTTAGAGACACAGGCCACAAAACAGAAGAGACACACATACACACAGAGAAAAAGCTCTTTGAGAGCACCTGAAGGTCACTTTTCTTTTCCTCGGTAGATTTTAATTAGTTTATGGGAGGATGTAATACACTTTTTACTCTGTGCTAAAACTTAAATTAGGACTATCAGACATATTCCCAAATGCTAAAAGCTACAAAAGAGACAGAGTCAAGTAGGTTAGGAAGGAAAAAAATGAGATTCTGACCAAAAAAATCAAATCAACTCTGGACTTCCAAAACCAAATACAAATGGAACATTCCTAATATGCATTCTCCATGAGACAAAAACTATTCCTATTTGCACAGTGTAAGTAACTGCAGATAAACCTTCACTTTTGCTAAAGCATGAGAAGTGAAATAATCGAAGAATACAGAGAAGTCAATCTTCTTATTCTGTACTTGTTACCTTAGGTATAAAGGCAAAGGTGAAAAACATTAACTATAAAAAAGGGGCATTTTTAAAACCTTATTACAAATACAGTAGTACCAGCATTCTGCTAAAAAAACTGCAAGAAAATATATGAATAACATTTAAAAATTATTTGTGCTTGCTTTTCCAAATTTAAATTTGGCACTTAATAAAATATTAGGTCTATTCAGCAATCCAAAGAAAACAAATTGCAGACAGCTTTTGGTCAGATCAATCTACAATTTCTATAAAATGGTTTCAGTTATAATTATGTTTAGCACTGTTTTCTTCCTCTCAAGAAAAACGATATAGAGGATTCAAGGAAAATGGTATTGTAATTACAGTCAGCCAATAAAACCTGAAACAAAATCTGTACAAATACACCAGGACATGCAATGATTTAATAAAAACTGTATGCTGAAGTTTCTGATGTCGGTCATTACTCAACCCTGACTTTAGCATATTATTGGCTGTACTTCTTGAAAAAAACCCCAAACTAACAGTAGTGACACTTCTTAGGATTGGTCATATGAAAGCCACTAAGCCAAGCACCAGAAAAGACAATGCACAAAGGGAATCAAAGAATTAAATAACACTTTGTCTAAAGTACAGTCCTAGTAATCATAACCTGTTCTTTTAAGAAGAACCAGAACCAATAACAGAATGTGAGCAGTAAGAATTCTAAGTTTTCTAGATTTAATTACAGTTGGAAAGTTTCTTGTATCTACTGTGCAAAATATAGGAAATTAAAATACTGAAATTAAGAACATGGCATTGAAAATCCAGCATGTCATTTTTAAAATCTGAAATTATATTACAGTCTTCTCCTGCTGCAAGCATTGGTTTCAAAATCTTAATTTGTTTCCATATCAGTTTTGGGTCAACTGAAATCTGTCAGCCTTAAACAATCCATTTGCTTTGGCAATCTGGTACTTTGTGTGTCTGTCAGCAGAGTGTGCATGTAAGGAAGTGGCCAGGATTACCTGTGAAGCATATGCAAGGAGATTACAAGCTGAGGTTCACTGGTCGTCTGAGAACGGATGAGCTTGCTCTTCGTTTGGGCAGAAACGATGGTGCCATCCGACAGGGAAAAGCGATAAACAGGACTGAAGGCCAGCCCCTGCCTCAGCACTGCAGGCAAGCAGAGCAACACAGTTAAACTAAGGAGGAACTGCAGCACAGGCGGTTCAGCTGCCCAACATCTGATGTTTAGCATTGATCTGCAGATGCAGTGCTAATTAAGCAAAACAAACAAAAGAATAAATTTATTTTTATTCTGAAAATAAATAGATGCGAAGCATACCAAATAAAGGAATCCGCATGCTGTAGGGTGATCAAATGAAAATCTGTAAGGAGTGACAGCAGTAACAGGAAGATACTATGAAGCAGAATGTATTTCAGGAGCGGACAGGAAGTTCCTGATGTCCATTTCACTTTTCATCAAATATGTGTCTAACTCCTTTTGTTCCTCAAACACTTTTTCATTGTACCATCTACATAATGATGAGTTAATTTAAATGTCCTTAGTTTTTAGATCATCTGTTTCCATTAGCCTGTATATTTTCCTCCTTATTGCCTGCCTGAATTGTCTTGCAAGATACTCTCACGACTTCTTTAATTAAAAAAATGCACAAACTTTTACATAAGAACAATTAGAAATGAGAACTAGAAAGAGAAGTTATTACTTCTAAAAGAACAAATACAAAATATATATAGCTCAAAAAAATTACAAACACAATTACCTAAACCAAAACTGGGGCTCTGCTACCCTGTCTCAGTGTTAACTGCATTTCAGCTTTGGGGTTTACTTCACTGTACATATTCTGCAGTCCTTTAAGCTTTTAATGTAAACCTGAACTTCAACAAATTCACTTCTCTAACCTCCACAGATCCCTGTGACACTTCTTTAATGAAAAATTAAAACATGTTATGGAAAAGAAAATCTCCCAAACATTTATTCTACTGTTCACTCTGCCGTCAATGAAACAAGTGTGGTCACTTACAATTTCTAGTCCAAAAGCAATCACATTAGGTTTGCAGACATGAGAGAAGTAAAATAATTAAAACTTTTTCCTATAATCATTTAGTGACAAAATTGGAATGATGAAGCACTCCAAGTACACTTCATTTGCTGTTTTTTCATACATACATATTTTCTGTGGTGTTCTTTCTCTCTCTCTTTTTTTTTTTTAAATTAATATTATCACGTGATCTTCATTTCATTGCTTGTCTTTTAATATCTCCTGTTGTAATGAAATGACATGGTTTTCCATGTGTGGCCTTTATTTTTCTGGTCTACAGAGCTACCACATTTTCAGCCTTGCAACACTGGTTACGATTGCTTTCCTTCCCAGTCTCCCACTGTTATATATTGTTCTGCAAGGTTTCAAAGTATTATCTAGGCAGTGAGAAAACAGGAAGCACAATTTAAACAACCAGAAGGGGTTTTTCAGAGTAAAAATGTAACGAAAAACAAAAACCTACAACAGTGAAACAATACAAAACAAAATTTCACTGTTAGGTATGTCATTGTTTCAGTTTAACCTTTGGGCACCAGAAGGTCCAAAGCTCTTAACTTTAGCATATACCACATCAGGAAATTCCAGTACTCAATGCCAACAGGATACAAGTGAAATCTCTACTTAAATCATTTTCCAAACTAATTCTTTAAGCAAACAAGAATGTTTCCATATTTCTCTTGAGGAAATGCTATTTTTCTGACTGTGGCCAATAAAAACTGACCATATATTCTGCATTTTATACTGAGTGAGAATTTTAAAGCATGTTTTTTTATTGTTTATCAAGCTAATGCTGCATTTTTTCACACTGTAATGCTGAACATGTAGGAGATCATTACTTTCTTTGCTTCCATTCTCAAACCACAATGGCTTGAAAACTGCAAGCACAAAGATGCTACAGCCCAAGATACCGCTTGATTTTTTTCTCCATACTGCAGGGCAGGGGAGTGAAATATTTCAGCCGTTATTCCTCTTCTCTGCTGCATAATTTGTAGGAAAGTAATTCCAGAGGTTTTTCCTCCTCTTATCACTCACTCTTTTCACTCTGACAAGGAGAGCCCTCTCATTTAGACTAATTCTACAATTTACAGGACGATCCTAAGCTGCAACTGCAAAATGATACAGTGTAAACTCCAAAATACACATAGTTTCACCACTTCATAGAAAGTTTAAGAGAAGACTCCTTCAAACCTTAGGACTCAATGTAGTAGCTGCTAATTTGGTCAGGAATAACTTGAAGACTGAAATAACAAGTGCTGGGATGCCATAACACATACCCCTAAATCATCTCTAGCACAGATGGGTCCTTACCTGCAACTGTGCTCTAAACTCCTGGTGTAACTTTAATTGCATACTGCCTTCTTCAGTTCTGTCTGAAATCACAGCACAAGGCTGTGAACTTTTAGCACTTCTACTGTATATACCCCAAAAACTGTTATCTAAAATAACACAGCATTTCTGTGATCCCACATTTCTAAAACACCACCTGAAGATTTCAGAAAAGCGGAGCGTATGAAAGAATATTTAACTAATGTCTCATAACTAAAGCTCTTTTTTTCGTGTCTATTTGGTGGAATAATTTGATATTCCAGTTACAATTTAGTACCCAAGATAACATGTCTGTTGCTTAATGACCATGGTAACTATTTGTTGCAAGCCAGCTGTAAATGCTGTTCTTTAAACATGAACCCAAAGAATGATGCTTCTGTACTGGAAACGTTCCAGCTATTCCCAATTGGTTTTGAAATTACTTTCCCAGGGACTAGATAGGGTTATTTGCTTTTATTAATTTGGGTCTGTGCTGCTAGAATTAGAAGTATAAGGGTTTTATGAAAAATCCTCACCAAGTCACTACCACAGAAATCTCATGGGGAACATTCCAAAGTGTAGTACTTTCCTACTTCTTACCTGTCGTAAACTTTTCTGAGTAGATGTGCTTCTGGTATACCCTATAACACTTATCAGCCACATACAGTGCAACAATGTAGGGTTCCAAAGAGTATGAGAGATGTAGCTTTGGGAATTTACACTCAGTGTTTCTCACAGGAAATATGACAGTAAAAGTCCAATTTTGTAGAGAAAGGGAATACAGGCAATGAACTACAATGTGTGAGTTGAGGTTTTGAAGAATAATGGTCAGTGAACATTTTGGTGGATAAAGTGCAAGGGTCTTTCTTTCCAAAATGATTTTGACATTTAGAAGATTTAAAACACACTCCAGGATGGCACAGTTGTAACAAGAAGGCTAAAACCACCAGTGAGAAAGCTGAAAATCTCCCTAGAGAGCCATCAGTGTGTTAAGTAAAACAACTTGAGAAAGGGACTGTCAGTAGCTGGTGATTGTTCCCTGAAAGCATAACAAAGAGATCACAACCAAGAGACACACATGGCAAAGAGGTTAAATATATGAAGTGCTAAAAGTATGCTAAAAGTGCTAACCTTCCTGGTGATGCCTCTTGGCAAAAGATATTTCTCCCTCGTGCTGCGAGTGGAACCTCTGAATGCATCTTCTCACCAAATCCTCCCAGCCAGGTTTCATAGCTGCTCGCATGGTACTTGTGTCCAATGAAGTTATTTTGCCTGATATTAGATACATTAGAAAGTATTTGTTATAGCAGTTTCCCCATCGAGGAAAAGGAAATAAAACTACAAACTTCTACTCCTATTTCACAATACCTTGAAGATCCTGGCGTGTAGTAAAGCTCTCTGATGAAGGAAGAAGTGGTCTTTCCTTCATTGGAGCTCTTCTTGCAACACAAATCAAGCAAGACTGCAAATCTTAGAGAAAAATGTAACTTCAATTAATTTTTATGGAAAAGGAAAACTTTTGTTTCCACAAAGACTTCAGAAATACTTTTAAAAAGTTCTTTAAATCTATTTGAACCAAAACATAGATTTTGTACCAATAAATTCATAGACAAAACTCAGCGGGTTTGTATCTTCATTGCTTCCTAAAACATTAAATAAAACAGGAAAGGTGGGTTTGTTTTCTTTCAGAAGAAAAATTAGCAAGGACTCCACCACAATCCATAAGCATTGGCACACATTTATTGATCTACCTGTAATAGCTCAACCACTCAGGAGGTAAGTAATAAAAAAGAATATACTGCATGCACAAAGAGCACATTTCTTCAACACTCACCATTTTGTACCTTCTAAACCAAATTTCTTAAACTTGCCCCAAATGCTTTCTGTTCCTGAGAACTCACCTTCACAATAACTATTTTTAGTTACCTGAATACTTACAAAACAATCTGAGGAAATTCACCTGCTGAAGTAGTAAATGGTAAAGGAAATGGTGAACCACGACTGTCTTCGAATTCTAAGAATTCAAAAACTGCCCTTTGAAACTTTCTTCCTAGTCAGCTACATTTTTCTACAATTGCAGCCATATGAAACTAGGTTATCTCTGAGGTAAACAGAATTTCTCTCAGTTCTCTCAGTTGGTTTAACAAATAGGTGCATGCAAGTGTACACTCTCACAGCCAAGACAAAAGTACATTTCTACAGTTAAATAAAAAACAAAAAAACAAACCTAAGAATTTTTCCAATTTTCAGGACTTAGAGGTCACTTTATCAACTGCTCTGAAAAGTGCATTAACACGAACTGGAAATGGTCATTACCTTCACCATCCTCCTTGAAAGAATTTGGTTGAGAAACAGCAAAGCACTGCATAGTTTCATATTTCTGATGTGCTTCCTGGTTATCATGGCCTTCGTCAGAATCAGCAAGAGGTTTTACCAGCATCCGACAATTAAAGGTATGGCTATTACGCCTAGGAGTGTCACCAGACCAAGATCCCCCATTCACTGAGCAAAAGCAAAATCAGATAGTGAGACAAATCTGGTACCAGGTTATTTCTGCTGCTTATCCACAGGAAATTAATCAAGATGCTTTATAAACTGGTTGGGAAACAAGCTCATTTAACAACAATTTAATTTTAATATTAAAGCCCAAACCAGCTCACAACTAGGTCATTTATAAAATTAACAGACTTTAAGAGAACTGCTGATTTGTTCAGCTATTATGTTTTCTTCAAGTGACTTAAAATGACATAGTAGAAAAGCAGAATAAAAGTCTAAATATTGGTGCATGTAAAAGTTATACAGCACAGCAAAAGCTGACTGGGTAGATCAAGCTGATTTCCGAGACTGCAAAAAATAAGGCAGTATGTAGGATCTTTCCAGTAAACTTAAAAGGTACTACTAAAAGACATGGCTGCATTGTATAAAAATCTCTGTCCTGATTAGAAAGGGAAAGAAACGAAACTAATATGCACTTACAAAAACAGGAAGCAATACAATAGGGAATATAATGAAACACACCATCACAGCTACAGTGGGAAAGACTGAAGGGCTGAGATTACCTGGGTGGAGCTATGGATAAAACTAAAGCCTAACACAGTGCTTAAGACAAATAAAAAAAGAAACAAAATCCTGAGATGCACAAATATAGGTACTAGACATCAGTCAGAGCGAATTAATGCTACACCATATTAGGAAATGGCAGGGTCATATTTAAAATACTCTTCGCTTGCCCTCTTCAGTCATAAAATGCAATAAATGCAGTAATATATTGACTTCAGCCATTTACATTTTTGCTTCTTCAGAATATATAAGTACAGTAATAAAAGGCTAAAGTGAATTGAGAAATACTTTTTAAACTGCTCTGAGTAAATGAGGAACCCAGTATTGACTACCTCTTTCTTTTCATCTCCTCCAAAATTCAATGACATTAAAACTTATATTAATATGAATCCAAAAATGGCTGCAACTAACAAAAACAGTTTTTGAAAGTTAAGAGTAAACATTGCTGAGAAAAAAAAAAAAAACTGAGATAAAAATTCTAGTGTAAGAAGGTTTCTGATTTTTCTTTTATATTCCTCCTTTCCTGGGCCATTCTTGGAACAAGCAGCTTAGACAGAGAACTAACAGAGTTCACATAGCTAATGCTGTCTTTTAGTGATTTACTCTGGAGATCCATTAAAAAATAACAGCTAACATGAATTACTAAGAGCAATTTTAACAAAGAAGAATTTGAAAAGAGTGGAGGATGCTTTTGAGAACAATATTAAACATTCATAGTCTATATATACATTAAAAATAAATAATGTATATTATGAAACTGTAAGTAGTGTCAGGACATTAAGTTATTGAAATGCTGACTTATAAAACCAAAGTTAAATAAGTAATGGTATGATATGAGGAAAAGTTATATACCTAAAGATTTTGGCAGCAGGATTTTGACAAATTCATTGTGGTCCCCTACATGCAGGATGCTGTAAATGCTTGTGTTCATCAGCTCTTCTTGGTTGTATCTCAGGTACTGTGTCACATTCTCAGAAACAAACACAACATTACCTTCCGGGTTCACTACAAAGAAGAACCCATCTAGGGCCTAAAGGGGGAAAAACAGAAAAACAGAGAGAAAGAGAAAGACAATAGCAAACAATCAGATTAACAAAATACACAGAAAATAAATACTCTGTTCAGAACACATAACTGAATCTTTCTTCATCCATCCCAGTTCTTATATTATTGTCTGTAAGAGCAAAGGACACATTTCAGATTGTGCATCTAATCTTACTTATCTTACACTAGTGAAAAAGCACAGGAAGGTACACACCTTGCAAAATAATGAAACCTACACATGGAAACAAACCAAGTCTCCTACCCCAAACAAACAAACATAATGGAAGAGGTTGCCATCAATCTGTCTGTGTATGAACTAAGAAACTTGGACCAGAAGATGGTTCTGCTAAACCCACAGCCTGTTCACTCCTCTACGCAGACAGGAAGATTGATCCCAGGAAAACACCACAGGACATCCTGGCACAAGGCAAGGAAAACACTGGCAGGAAGAAGGACTCTCTCCCCATCCCCAGCAGTGCATCTTCATAGAATGAGGCCCCATGGAGCCAGGAATGTGAGGCATTAAAAGCAGAGAAAGACAAAGGGAGCTGAGAGCAGGCAGTGAGCAGTGAAGATGAGGGAGCCTCTACTCCTAGGACTGCTTTCATTTTGTAAAATTTGACACCGGTTTCATTCAGTCTACACATCATGTAGGGAACAGGAATCAGATTTTCACCTCCTCAACTCAGCTTCATGGTTTTCCAAAGGACTTAAAGTTTCTCTGAGGAAGTGTCTACATTAGTATTTTCTGCTGATTGGTTTCCCTTTTTATCTCCTGTGATAGTGATGACCTAGCTGCAGCATTCTCACCAGGATATCTGCCCTACATTATCTGAAGCCTAAACCAAATACTACATCACTTCTACCCAATGAGGATAAGAGTAAAAACTTGAGTATTGGTAAGAAATTCTCATACAAACTTCATTTTTCTTAAGATGCAAGTATGATTGCAGATGGTAGAAATATATAATCTGTCTAATTTTATGTCATATGAGCAGATAAAGGGGGGATACAGTTAAACACAAAAGCACCAAAGCTTTTGGTCTAAGCATTCAATTAACAATCTACACAGACTTCTGCAGCTTTGCCTGATTTATTCACCTCTCTAAGGATTGGCAGGAAATCACTAGGAGAGTTGTTAGCTATTGTATCTCCAGGGACAGAAATAAATTAGAAAAACAGGCCACCCACAATTCATTGTGGGTCAAAACCAAGTGGATCCATACTAAACCTGAACACAGCTCGCTGCAAAACAGTCAGAACAAGGAGGAGCTGCCACAGCAAGCACAAGGCATTTTTTTTTGACCCAATTTGGATACTGTACAACTGGTGTATTGGTCTTACCAGGCAGTTCTTAAGCCCACTGGTTACAGAGAGATGTTTAAAATGTTGCACATTACTGAGAAGTTAGCAGACCCAGACAATAAAAGAGAAGGCTAAGAATAGATTTTATTTCTGCCTTCAGCCACCTTGCAGGAGGCTAAAGAGAAGACAGAACCAGACTCTAGGTTAGAGATTCACAAGGGAAGACTGAGATGCAACAGGCACAGGCTGCAAGCCAGGAAACTTCATGGCGATACAAGAAAAAAAAAATCCACCATGAAGGTGGTCAGATATGTCAAGAGCCTGCAAAACCCTCTCCCACAGAGATATTCAAACCTTGGCTGGACTTGGATCTGGGCCACCTGCTCTATTCGGACCAGGTTGCAGTGGGAGGTAGGAATACACAAGCTCCAGAGGTTCTCCCCAAACTAAGTTAGGTAAGTTAGATAATGATTCTGCTCTAGGGGAGGGTCAGTGAAAGCACAATGCAAGCAGAGCAGCTGAGCCAATGACAAACTCTTTGTTCTATTTTAAAATTACAACATAATAAAACCCACAAATAAATGTATAAGTGTATACTTTCCCTGACTGCCTCAAAATTAAGATAAACTAGGTCTTTTTTTCTCCTTTTGTCACATATTTTAATCTCTGACATAGCTTTTTATCATTGCCTTCTTTTTGTTTCTGATAATTCTTGGTTCCTCCTGTTGCTTTACTTTCTTTGTGAGCTCTGTCCTTTATATGTATTTTCTTAACATTCATTACATTTTCCTGCTGAGTAGTATTTAACTAACAAAGATTTACAAATTAATTAATAAATTGAGGCTCTACTATAATTTTCAGCAAAATAATTTCTAGTATAATAATCAACATTTCTGTTATGGATTAGTGTCTTAGGCTGCATTTCACCACCACTTAAAGCCAGTGTAAACATGGCCTTTTTGATTTAGCACTTCCTACATCACAACAGCAACCTGTACTGTGTGACACTATGAAGAGCTGGACCAGAGAGCTGAGCTGGCTGAAAACTAATTGAAGAAAAAAAAGATGCTAGCCACATCAGTCCCCAGCTGGCCAACCATAGAAGCCATGGTACTTAGAGTTGGCAGAAGGGCGTGGGTTTGGCTGAACCATCCTGCTTGGCAGCTGTCCAAACATTAATCCATAGGGGCTGCAAAACCAAAGCTATCACAGATGTTTATTGGAGTCCTAAGGAGAAAATTTTCGAAGGTGGAGATGGCAAGCAAGAGATTATGAGAATTACTGGCATCCCACAATAATCTTCAATTTTCCCTACTGTTTCCTACAGTAGCAACTTCTTTGGCAAAGAAGTGCTCTCTATGCTGTTCCCTCCCAGCTGTTTCTTGAGTTGATCACAGACGTGGCCATCTGGGTTTAAAGTAACAAAGAGCCTTATATTTCAGTTTCTCATTTCTTTCTATTCTCTTAAGAAAATAATCTTGCAGGTAAGCAGCAGTAGGCTTTTGAGGAAGTTAGTGCACCAAGATATTTGAATATTTTAGAACCCTCCACTTTTTTTACTTCTGTTCCCAGATGTGAGCTACCACAATGAAAAACTTTTCTTCAGAGCTATTGGGAAAATGGGTGAACAAATAAAGGACAGCATGATGGAAGAGAAATCAAGAAAACAGAAATTTTAGATTATATATTGGAACAGAAAATACATTTGTGTTCTTTGAGATGTTGTCATCTCTCTCTTGACTCTTTTTCCACTCTTCCTATCTACTTTATGCTTTAAGCTAGAAATATGTTAAACTACTCCTCAGAGGCAGCTGCCTGATGAATTTTACTCACTTTCTTCAGCTGGAAACACTCATTATTTTGAGGATTCTTCAGTTTTATTCTTTAATAAGAACATACAATTACATTTCCAAACCAAATCAACTAATAAACTTCATCAGCATGGCCATTTCAATTATTTGGCAATGAGAAAAGGTAGGGTTTTTTAAGAGGCTGTATAAAAGGGTTCTGTAAAGATTAAATAACTGAATTGCATTTCCTTAAGGTGATAAAGACACAAAGAAAGTATCTGTAGTCTTTACACAGCAAATATAGAACAACTTTCAGTCCCTTTAAAGTTTCTTGGTGCACAAGGACCGTGGTTCATTAATTAAGCTCCACAATGTTTCATTGTTAATATGCAAAAGGAAACTAAACTGAAATAAATGGAACAACAGAATAAATAGGTGATTTTACATGTCATGTTTGCTGCAATAGCCAATCACACAAGATAAGCCAGGAAAAAATATAATCTTATTCTTATTTACCCTGTGATTAAAACAGGTCCTTACAATTGAATTAATAGAAAATTAAAGATAAATTTTAACATAGCAGTGTAAGAGATGAATGCATAACCTTGTTTGATAGCAAAAACAACAACATTCAATTCAGTGAGTATGTATAATAAATATTAAACAAAATAAATTAATGTTACCCCCACTTTTCAAAGAACAATGTTTCCAACCTCACTAATCTTATGTTTTGCAGCATGAATTTGGAGTCTTCATTTGTACAAAATATAGAAAACTATGTCTTCATTTGACCAATTATGAAAAATAATGCAAATACTTAAAACTGTTACACATGCATTCAGAAATTACAGAATAATTATGCTTCTGCCAAAGACGGTTCCTTTAACTTGATTCAGAGTTTGTGTTTTATGTTACCTAAAGTAACATTTATTCTTCCTTATAGATAAGGTCCCCAGCCAAAATGGGATGGGAATAAACAGTTTGCAAGTGAGTTTAAGCAGATAAAGCAGTAGTGCCAAAGGACAGTAGCACATGACATAAGGATCCCTGCTAACATACCTACCCAACATTACTGCTAACACACATTTGGAAGTTACTCTTGAATCATACAGCCTTTTGGGGTATCAAAACAACAGCTAAAATCAGACAGGAAACATAACTTTACAAACTGAAATACATTTTAAGAATCTCTCCTAGATTACTTTCATATTCTAGAGGGAAGAGTCCTGCTTCACGCACTGAAATGATAAAATATTGCAGTATAGCAATGACATGCACTTTTAGAGGAGTATTATTCACTTGTATACTACAGTATATATAAGTCAATGCTTAAGTGCAACAGGTCTTCCACAGCTGTTGTGGCTCAGAACGAGTAAAATATGCACAAGCAGACACCCAAGACTTGCTATCAGCTGAAGCCCCTCAGGCTGTGTTACAAAGAAGTGGAACTCTCCCTACTTCAAGTTAAAGAGAATTTCATCACTGAATGCAAGAGAAATAAATATGCTGCCTGCTCTTTAAGGACATAATCCCAAGTAGCCAGGATGGCTTGTCTTTCTTGACCATTCCTTTACAGCAACCTCTGACTGCACCTTTTCATTCCATTCACCCTAGGAGGAGCAGAACTGCCCTAAACACAGGGATTTTGTGCTCTTTACCTCAAGCATCATTGGTCCAAGTGCATCCTTGTCGATGACACTCTGACCTGTAGATGATACATCTGCCTTTTGCACTTCATCTTCATTAGCTGCTGCTGCTTTTTCTGCAAGAAAGAAAAACCATGTGTTAAGCGACAGCGGACTGATCTCACTGATACACCAAGAGCCCAGAGAGTATTGAGAAGAGCTGTGAAACATTTACAGTGCAATAGTTCAAAAAATTAGTTTAGACAGTGTCCCATAATGATTCAAAGGAAGCATAACTAGCCTATTTGCTTCTCAGTTTTCAGGTCTTATGACACAAATTAAATAATTTCTCATGTTTCTCTGCTAGACATTTTACCAAACTACAGAGCCTAACACTGGGCAAAGACAAGGGCTCTTTATGAAGGTGCAGTGAGCAAAAACCAGGATCAAGGTGTAGTAGAAGACTGATCTAAAAGAGCATGCAAAGCTTACGGCCGCAGAGCTTTTCCATGACCGCTATATTTAGAAGGAAAAACATGAGTCCACAATCTACGGTTTCAGTACTGAGAAACAGCAGCCTCAGTTCTGTTCCCATGTCCCCACCCACATTCTTACTATCACGTAATTTTCATACCACCTTATTTACCAATATGTTATTAGAACTACATAAATTTCAAGTGCTGCATTTGAAAATTACAGGCAAGAAAATAATGATTTCAGGTTCCTGAAACATATGCCATACGTCAACATGTGCTGGATACAGCATCACAGGTTATACCCAACTCCAAATATAAGAGATATTCACAGAACTTTCAAACCTAGTGTGTTTATAATTCCTATCACAATGAACTGTATTAATTTCTCTATTTCAATAATATTTTAGTTTAAAGATGAATTAATAAAAGGAATAAAACTACTATGTAAAATACATTTTCTAATGCAGATTGTACAGTGTAAATTAATGAAACAAGTTACTTTTTGTTGTTAGTTCTATACTCCAAACATTTTACTATTTTTCAAGCAGCAGTTATGTAAAGTCTAGGGCCATCCTGCAATCTAGAATATTAAAAATAATTAGAAATTTCTTATGTTTAGTATGATGTAATGGATTACTTTACTAAACATGAAAACACACTGAAATTATAACAAGAATTTATGTCTTCAACAATAAACTAGAGGAACATTCAGTGTAGGAATTACTAAAAGCACGATGTGCAGATGGAACGAAGGGCCTTTGGAAAATCACCATTAGTGAAAATTAAAGCATCAGTCATGCAAACTGAAATGTATCCAAGTGTACAGCATTTTCCACTATCTGTAGATCTGCAATAATGCAGGTAAAGTTCTTCTGAACTTTCCTTAGCATAGCTTTTAAGGTCAGTGTGAATATGTGTTGCACAGACATAGAGTAAAGAACTGCTTTTGTGAAGCCCTGGGTGCTCTCCTGTCTATGATCACCTACTGGCAATAAGGCTCTAGGCACTTGGGCTGTCTCATCCTAGATTTCTATGGTTTCTCGTTTTCATAAAAGGACTCACAAAAATTTTAGCTGTCTTTTTAGGTGTCATACACTGTATAACACCATTGTGAATAATGATTTAGCAAATTGCTCTGAAGATGGAGTTGCAGCTAACGGACTAATTTTAAATCACTCTGATTAGCATAATCTGATAGAAATAAATTCACTAGAAATAACTATTAACATTTCCTCTGCCACTAAAACTCACGAGGACATAAAATTAGTATTTCTGGTTTAGACTAGGGGTGGGATTTTATTTTTTCCCCTAACCTTTCTTGTTTTGGCAAAAAAGCAGAAATCAGGCATAACAGAAAAACAATTGAACAATCCTTCCTATCCTACAACACAGCAGAGTTGGCACCATATGATGATATGAAACTGAAAACATGTTCTAAAAATTCTAAAAGAACTCTAAAAATAGAGTTGAGCTTTTAATAAAGCCAGTGATGATATCTGTTTCCCATCTGTTCCTCCTAGCATAAAGTGATCTCTATTTTCACACTGCAAAATATTAGAATGGACAGGGATACCAGCTTCTTGCTCTCACTTGACCACTGCTTCAGCTACTGATACCATCTTGATTATGGGAGAACATGGGATTATTCTCTATGAGTCAGAAATAGAAGGGCTGCAGATATGATCCAACAACGGTGTGCAAGCACATTAATTAATTACAGTTTCCTCATGTCACCAGTTTATAGATACTTTCAATGATTATTTTTCACATAACACAAAATATTTGCTGCTGATTTTTTCACTCTTAGAACCATGGAGTTTATACAAACCACTCATAACATTGATAAAAACAATTGTTTTCTTTCATGCACACTGATGAGGAGAAGCTGCAAGACCAGGTCAGTCCAAGGATCTCTCAAACCTCATATCCAGCTCCTGAGAGCTGCTGCTTTCCTCTCCATTCTGTTTTCTCCATTTTGTTTGATCCCTGACTGCTTCTGCTTCATCACCAGCTGTCCCTCTCAACCATTTGACTTCTTCATTTTCTTTTCCCTTTGACATTCTTTTCTCAGAGGGCCCAACATCTTTGTGGAACCAATAAACTCAGTGCTTTCTCAAGGAAAAAGTGTAATGAACACTGAAAATTTGAAAATGCTATTTATAGTCAAACGTTACCTACCCACTCTTCCCTGAGATGGTGACAACATACACTACACTACTCATGAACTTTGGCTAGGCACTCTGAAGAGCAGCATAAATCACAAGTGCTCCAAAGTTATGGACTTCCTAATTGGATCTGTAACTTAATTGGGTAAGAATTCAAGTAGCTGGAGAGCTTAGAAGAGGCTACACATCCAGGCCACAAGGCACACTTAAGTTTAAGTGGCATTGTATAGGAAACCTAGGCCTCAGACAGCCTCTGAGTAGGACCAGCTGTAGTTTACGCCACTGTTATAAACTGCAGCTACTAATAATGCTCAACTGTGTAATAAATTATCCATTTTTGACTGAATTACAAAGCCCCTCGTGTAGACTTTATCAAGACGAGTAAGTGCAAGCCCTGTCAGCAGTGCCATCCTGACAGTCAGTCATGGGGAATGTCTTGAAATGCAAATCTTTCCCTCAGCAATACAGCAAAATTTGTTGCAGGAAGGCTGGAAAAAAACAATGATTGATACATGAATTTCTAATGCCGATAAAATAATGCATTATCACAAGTCAGTATTCTTCATTTTTCTTAACAGTTCCAGCTTCTGGTGCTGTTAAGTAATGGTGCAAAAATATAAAGTTTACTTTCTCTTCTTTACTTCTATCTTTTTTAAGTTCTTTGGAGCCCAACAAAGAAATCAAAAGCACAGAGAGTTTATAATTTCTACGCTAGTTTAATGATCTTTGCATCAGGCTTAGCAAAATAGCTGTAAAGACCCAACCTTGCAAAGCCTCTCAGAACCCTGGTTTTTCCAGCCCCACAAGAATTGTTGGTGTTACCCTCTGACTAACCACAGCCACTAGATTTTGCCACTGCAGCCACATGGAAAGTGGGAGCTGGTTCCCTGACCTCACACCTTCCAGTGATGCCCCTGTTAAATGTCAGCCAAGTGCCACCAGGTATCCTACAGGCGCAGTGGCCAAAGGGGCAGCAGAGAAAGAGTGTGGAAAAGAAATACAGCCTTTTGCTGCCAGAGGAAGTGAGCACGATGGAAAGGGACTTCCCATGGCTTCATCTCCATACAGGGAATTCTGCACTGGAGGGGGAGCACTGAATTAGAAACTGGTCCAATCCTTACGAATATGGCTACCAGGGATCAAGCATATTTTATCTGAATTACAGTAGTATAAACTTCACGCACATGAAATAATTATTAGCTCTGCTCAATTAAGAGTTTAGCCTAGAGAGAGAAAAAAAATTAAATAAAATACAAGTACCCCTGAGAGACATACTACAAAGAATATATACATCCAATTATGTAGTATTTTAGTGATGTGTGTAATTTAGACTTTAAACTGTGGGTATATTTACAATTGCATAAGCAGTATTGTACTAAAATACATATTAATATTTTCAATTGGGCATCTTCCTAGTGATCATAAACTGTATTTACTTTTCTACATTTAACATACAGAATAAAGAAGGAAAAAAGGCCCTCAAAAATATTTTCTGATTAATTTACGATTGGGAAGCCTCAAGCTTTATTCCAAGCTCATTCCAGATTCTGAAAGCAAACCTTTGTGAAATCACATTAATTTAACAGAAATTCATAAGTCAGAGAAACTGAAGCCAAAAGCAATAGTTGGAAGTCTCCTGCTACATTTTAACTTAGCAAGCCTTCTTGGTTTTCCATCCTCCTCACTTAAGCTATGTCAGTTCTCTCTGCATTTCTGACAGCAGACTCTGAAGTGTTACTGACGGGCATCACCTTCTCTTGGTTGTGTTTCAAACCCTACTTTCCTACAGGTGGGCAGGCAGGATCAGCTGAACCACTCAAAAAGCTCTCTTTGTCTGTATTCAAGCTCTGCTCCAATTTCCTCAAGGAAACCCGCTACAGAAATATTTCCCCCTTCGTGCTCTCTGCAAAACCAAATAGCATTTTTGAATTAAAGGAGCAAAACTTAGCCTCTGCAGGAATTTCAAAAAGATTAAGCATAATCTGAAAATTTGCATCAACACAGATTTAGCTTATTTTTCATTGGAGAAGCATTTAGGGTTCTTCACAGAACAAGAAGAGATGCTGGTGAAATGCTGGACAGGTAAGAACCCATGCTCTAAAAACCACCAAAGAAAAAGGCCAAACAAAAAAACCCAAACCCTATAACAGGTAAATTCAAGTTTATTATCCAATACTGTTTAAAACAGCTTTCCCAAGTGCTCTATACATAATTCCTGCTCTTTGTAATTTTCTGGAATTGCTATTGAGATGCCACACTTATCTGAAATTGTATACCCTTTTTTGTACAATAGGTAAAAAAATATAAACAAAGAGATTTGTATTAAGTGACACTAGAAAGCTCAACTCTGCACTCTTCAATCACACAAATCAAGATCCTTATAACAGTAACAGGAGCATCACTTGAAAGTGAATGTAAATGCTATACAAAGTTTAAACATGCAATTTAATTTTACACTGGAACTATCTTGGAAACAACTTATCTTCTCAATTTTTTGTACGTATTAGCCAACTACTTTTGTCTTGCCCAATTCATATATCTAGGTTTGCCCTACATGATCGTTCTGAATTGCTGTGCAAAGATAACATCCAATCAAGAAAACTGCAGAAGTATCTAACTGTCCAAAGATAAGGGTAGATACAGTACTAAAAACTAATGCCATCATGTAATAGAAAGTATACTTAGCAAGGACTATATTTTAGCTGACCTTACAGTTTTGAGTATTAGATTAAATAACATTTTAAATATTAGATGTAATAACATCTGTGTATGACTATTGCTAAGTAATTGACTGTGGTAACGGACAGAAGGTTTTTAACATGAATAGGGCTGTACAGAAAGTGCCTTCAAATGTATCAACTTGAATAAAACACAGATGAGAAAAAAACACAAAAAATTGTATTTGGTGAGTAGTTTTGGATCACTACACATGATGAAGTAAAGCAGTGAAGAACGTGCAGGTTATTTTGATGCTTGGTTAACCACAGGGAAAGCAGCTCTGCCTTGTAGCTGTGTAATTCAAAGCACCACGATCCATGGCTCACTTGAAACTTGATATCCCCAAGCACGTTCTTACCCAGTTCCCACTGCCTCAATACAAGTTGTTTTTATTCCCTGAAAGCAAGCAATTTTTCAAAACACCAGTGCCTAAGAAACAGCAACTATTTCAGCAATCAATTTTAAGACCAGCTTATCCCATCCTTGTGAATAAAGTTAGCTACTATTTTAGGGAGGTGATTATATAGTGAGGTTGCTCTTTCATCACACAGCACACATCTGTCCAGAGCAAAGAAGCTCTTAGACTCTTGAATACATATTTTCCCCCAGAAACTATAGATCAAGTCTTACAGGAAAAACTATGCAACATCTCAGGAAGGTTTTAGGAGGTAAAACAAGGGAGAATTATGCATCTGCACTGAACTAAAATTAGAAAAGCTGCCATATGGCTCTGTGAAGCCAGCAGCACGTTCTTATTCATTAGGAAGCATTCTGCTAACATAAAAACACAAGGCCTTCCTGTGCTCTCCAAATGTGTTTATCTTTTCAACATTAATGCATGATATATCATCAGGCTGCTGAAATCTCCTGCAGTGCATATTAAAAAAGCACAGCTGCACTTTTTCTCAGCACGTTTATTCACTGTGAGTACAGCTTTGCCCACCTCCCTGACACAGCCCTCTTGTCAGCCCGGCTCCCCTTTGGTTGGAAAGGGCTGCACTCCCACAGCACGCTTGCCTGCCCAACTCATCTCCCCATGTTCTGCTCTGCTCCTCACACCCACATGGTTTAGCTTCATATTTACTACTGCTGGTGGAAGAACACGTAAATGGTACATGACCCTAGGCTTAAGCTAAAAGCCCTTGGAAAGCTGCAAGTGAAATTACTCACTCAGGAGTAGCAGCACTCACAACACTGCGATTTCTTTTTCCAGCGCAAGCTGCTCTAACTGGTGGAGCTGCTCTCCTATCCCACCTTGCCATGGTAAAGAAGCAGCACTAAGGCACTAACTCTATGGAAAGCTTCACATTCTCACAAAACCATCAAATATAGGTAAACATTGGTGGAGCTTTACAAGGTTTGAGTGAAGTCCCACTCTTAGAAAATTCAGTAACATAGCCAGCATATAAAATTTTCATGGACACTGAAAGGAAAACAAGCACTGAAAACCCATGATGGATTTAGGAATAGCAACAAATGGAAGTAATAACACCTAAAATTAATACTAGTTTTGTCTCTTAATAATTTTGACATTTTGCCATCATTCTTTTCTTTTACAAGTCAGCATTTTTGTCACTCAATACACTTTCTGTAAGAAGTATTGCCTGAGAAATAATTGCCCCCAGCTCAGTTAAACTGGAACAAGGACAAAAATAATGAAATTCAACTTACCAAGGATAATATTTAACTGCTGGAGAGAAAGAAGCCTATTATCTCTGTATGTATTTTTTGCTAAATACTATAATAAGCATTTTACTACCTTTTCCTTGGTTTCTTCCTCCCTCTCATTTTGCCATCTTTGCTGTCATCAATATCTGTGACCTCTTTTCCTTCTCATTATTATAGAACTCAACAGTCTGCTTCTTGGAAGTGAAGAAGAAGACAGGGGCAGCAGTGGAAATGCCCACTCCTTCCTCCCCTGGCCCTAGGAACCAGTTGTCTCCAAGCCCCATGAGCTGGCATATTGCAGTGCTGCATTCCTGGGACATGGCACCACTCAGAGCACCAAGGCAGAATCCTCTCCATAAATACGCTTAAGTAACTTCTGTGAAGACTGCAAACTCTTGGATATAACAGTGACAGCTAAAAGTGATGTTATTTCCAGAAACAGCATTATTTACAGAACTTTGTACCTATTACCTGCAGATTTATTTACTTAATGTAGTGGGCAAGAGATTATTCTTACCTGGTATTACCTCAGAAGTTCCCTAGTCTCAGGTAAGTTAAGGACTGGGGACTGAAGTAAAACCCAGAATTAAAACCCTCTCACTGCTGCTGCTCAAGTGAAGACTCAAGTGTCCTATCTGGGACCCCAAATCCTCAATGGCTTGATCCATGCCCAGCACATAATAAAAATATGAAACAATGCAGCAATTAAAATATTTCTTTGATGGTATTATTTCCAGTATTTTTATTTATCAATAAAGACACAGGAAGACAATTGCTGTATTACCCTTTAAATTAAATCTAAACTAAGACTGAAAGGAATCCAGACTGAATCCAGAAACTATTCCTCAACCCATGCCTCATTTAAACTTGTGGTGATGTGTGAAACTACCACATTGTGAGTGGAAAGTTGTTTTTCGTCTCTGGAACATGGAATTAAGCTTCCATCATGACCATCACCTGTTGAAACTCTGGACATGCTGTAACATTAACCTTTTCCTCTAAGTTATCAAAAAGGTGGAAAGGAATATAACTGAGTATAGTTTTACTCCTGCAAATTTTTTTTAAATTACTAAAACATTTGAGTACGTTCAACATATGGTTTTATATGAAATGAAAGGTTGTGTTAAACTTACAATCAGAAAAATTAAATGTACATGTATATATTCCTGTTTTTTAAAGATATTATCTTTTCCCCAAAAAGACCACCAACACTATCTTTCCAGTATATACTGACTGATTAGAGAAATGTCTGAATAAATTAATCATCAAAGGTGCCCTGCCCAGGAAATTTCCTTATTGAAAGGCCAAAATCCAGGATGATGCTGAAAATTTATAATTTTCAAAGGTTTTAAAATGCATTTTTAAACACAGGAGTCTGGGATTCTATTTTTTGCATTTACATTTCCTAAGAATGTGTAGTAACCAGTATAACCCCAAATATCTGATTGATTACAGTGTAATTTATAGTATTTAATAAATGCCTAAAATACAGTACTCAAACAATAAAGGAGTACACAAGTTAGATTAAGTACATTGGCTGTCAGTGCCTTACCCCAAAATACCCTCAATTTAATCAGTCACTTATTATTCTGTGCTAGAATCAGATAAGCAGATTCAAATATATGTATCTGTAGCTGTATACACAAACACATCCAGGAAATGGTTTTGCATCTGTTGCTATTTACATGATTTCAAAACACTCACGTAAACTACTCAACAGTGCATGATAACAAATGCCACACACCCATCAGCATTGACTTAAAATCTGTTGCATTAATATGGCTGCATTTCAAAAGAAAGAGCCAAGCTAACTGACCTCTGCAGTGAAATATTAAATACAAATATTTGGCATCACTTCATTTAACAAAGTAATTATTTTCTTTGGTATGTACGGAATTAGGACAGAAAATTTTACTGTATTTTTTGGCATTTGCAATTTTATAAGTGTTAGATATTTACCTAATGAGTAACCTCATCTTATTTTGATAATTCATCTCTCAAAACAGTATTAATATGAATGTCTAAATGGTGGGAGTCCAATGTTCTTTTACATTTTGGCTGAGCTGATGTTTTCAAAGACAAGAAACATGGCAGAATCTGATAATTTCGTTCAAAACAGGGCTCCACCATGGTCTCAGAAATAACAGATTGCTTTTACAAATGTTACCAGCCCTCCAACTGGTTCTCTGACATGTAAAAACACAGGCCAGAATTTGAAAATAAAGATATAAGGGTTAAAAGTCTTTAGACTAGGATTTGCAGATGCAGTTGCCAAGCTAATTAAACTTATAGGTTTCCAAAACTTAAGCCAAAATAACATACTAGGAAAGAGTATTAATCTAGCCAGACTCTTTTTCTTGAAGCCTAACTCTTCTGTACTCAACCAGCTGTTAAAAGGAAACAGATGACTCCCTTTCTTCAAATGCCATATCGCCATGATTACAAAATATCTGTCTTATCTTAGGATGCTGATAATAAATCTTTGTGACATACCAGATCATCCACAACAACAGGCAAAGATCTTTTTGCTTTTATGAATTGCCATTGACAACTGCAAAAGTTTTCAAGAGAAGTAATGTGGTCCACCAAAAAGAAATATGATGGATCATGGGCTCCTTGTGAGCTCATTAAAAGAAGTTTCCATAATAAAGCATAGGCCAAAATGGAGAACAGATAATTGAAGACAGCTAAGGAAGAACAGAAACAGGTTTAATTTAATGTGTCCATGTTAACATGGATTACAGGGCTCCTACTGTTTCTAATAGTCCAGATTATGGTAGATAAATCTTTTGCAAAAAACCTCTAAATCATTAAGGACAAGTAAAGTTGTCTTCTATAACAGCCCGGTGTTCAGAAAAAGAAACTTGGGCCTGTCTTCTTACTTGTCTAAACCACCATCACAGGCCTCAGCCAAATTTTCAAGGCATTTTAGAAACAGAAACTTTCCTATTACTGCAAGGAAAGCAGATGGAAAAACAAAACCTTCTTAGAAGAAACTGTTTATTTCTGCATGTTATTTATTTAAAGGGATTTTTTAATCCAAGTCCTTTACAAAACTGTGTTTAAGATACACTTCATATATTTCAACAGTGGCTACATTACTTCAGGTACACTATGAATACAGCGTGGTTGTGGGAAGACAGGTAATGATTATTAACCTGCATTGTTTAAAATATTCTCTAAAAAAAAGAATCTTTTTTCATTACCCTAGAAAATCTTGGATTATCTTGTTGCTATGATTTACACCCAGACAAAGTCACTTTTAACCTCAATTGCATTAATTTGTTCTGTCACATATGAATTAGCAGACATTTTAAAATGTCTGTTAATAGCACTGATAGGTACAAATCGGCTCCCTTCAACACACTGAACCATTCTTAAAACTTAATTAATTAGGTGCTACTGTTTCTATTTCTCTAATTCAGATTCATGAAGCAGGGATCAGCACCCAATCTAAAATATGTCAGTATAATCCATAAACAGAAAAATGATTAAACACTAATGGTATTGTTTTCCCTCTTTTCTCAGTGAGCTTTATCAGTTCTCTGCTGAGAAGAACCTTGGAGCTGTTTTAACAGCAACCCCGCAGTTCCCCATGGGCAACTCGGAGTTCAGTGGGAAGGACGCTCCATGTTGTGCCATCGAGTGCTGCCCACCAGCTCTGTAGTCTTACTGCTCTTCCCAGCCCCAGACTCCTGACATGGCACAGGCTGGGAGTGAGGGGCCCTTGTTGGGCAGTCTGAATATGCTGAACATAAGTCGCTTTAACCAGGAAATGTTGAAGATTATGGTCTGCCTCCAGCCGTGTCCCTTCCTTGGCATGAAGGCCAGTAATGCAGGTCTGCAGCCAAGCCTCTGCCTTACATCAGAAGTGATAATCCAGAACATTTTCCTCCAGTCTCCAATTTACTTATTTGCTTGCAAAAAGGAACACAGGTGCCTGCTCCTCATTTTACATTTTACCCATTAGAGCAAGTGAGACCTTTTACATAACAGCTGTTATTTCCACAGTATTATGCGTTCACTTCAGCCTAAACACTTAAGAACACTGGGGCCAAAGTCCTTATTAAATAAACCAACCAACTAACCCAATAAAAATCCCCACAAAAAACAACAGAAGAAACCATACCCCTTCCTTTGCAAAGAATTTAAGCTGTTAAGATAAAGAATATATTCTCCTTGTCTGAGCTTCAAAGAAAAAACAAATGGCAGTGCCCATGACCATCACATAGCTCAGGGAAAGGAAGAGTATTCTTGCACCATAATTGACAAGGACCCTGAGAAAGCCAATGTCCTCCTTCAGTTATATTTAATAAAGATTTTACAGACTGGCTTCTCTGCCTATATCACTGATATAAAAAAGTAAGGGGAAAAAAGCTTACTGGGCACATTTACATTTTAGATTGCCAACTGCAAACACATAATTGTATTTTGAACATTAACTACAATGGCCTGACAATCTACTACAATGTTCACTTAAAATCTGCATCTCTTACAGATAGACAGATGGTGGCTCAACTTTCAAACTCCATAGTAATTACAATAATCCTTGATTTTCATCACTGTAACACTCAACGATTCATTAGTAACTTTTGTCACATTCTCTAAACTATTTGATGATTTCTTATCACAGCAATTAAGAGTAAAAACATTATTAAAGGGATGATAGTGAATGGAATAAAACTGTCACAGGTATGGTGTTGCTGGTCGCAAAATTATGGCTAAAACCGTACAAAAGGCAAGAGACAGCATGACTGGGGAAGACATGAAAAACAAAACTCAGAACAATTACTGAAAAGACAAGAAAACGGTACAGGCTTAAAAATAAAGCCCTACAAAAAATGGGGGAAAATTTGAAAATAGAAAGAAAAATACATTCAATACAAAACTCCACTTTTGGCAATTAGTGACAGGGAGCATTGTATTCAAAGGAGTCAATGGGAATATGAAGAAACAACTAAAGATAGGAAAAAAACCCCAAACATTCAAGTATTTCCTTCAACCCAACATGGTGAAAGGTTTTATACAAAATAAGCAAGACAGGAAGAATTTTATGCTACTGGCACAAAATACTTTGTTATTTTTCCACCAAACATCAAAGAAACAAACCAAGAAAAATCTAAATGAGGGTCCTTCTGAGTTTTCCAATCTATATTTAGAAATTACAACCTTGATACCTCTTCCTCTTCTTTTCAATTTTTTTTTTTTTTAATTTCCAAGTAGATTAAATGTTATATTTAAACACACTTCCTCTTCAGTGTTGAATATAGGCCCACACCTAATTTCTCTGGAAGAAATCTGCCTCGGAAGAATCATGGGAATTGCAAGTTGTTCCAAGTCTGTCTAGGAAATTTTGCCTCAGAAGAAAAAGTACCAGTATAAGGCTAGTGCTCTTCATGATCACATATCTTAAGATGACAAGGGACCATGCTAACTGCCTAGCCAGCTCTCTGTAACAATTCCCCAAAATATTTCACCAACTCCTGCATCATGACAGGAACTTCCACTGAACATTTTGAAAAACATTCAGACTTCTTTGGGAGGGCTGACAGAACCTACCAATTTCTTCATGAAGATGCTCCTGATTTCAGTGAACTTCCCATTAACAATCTGCCCTTTCTGTAAAAGTTGGTCACAAATTCCAGCTGTTAGGCTATATCCTGCCTTTGTGTGGTAGAGTCCTCTGTGGCAGGCACACTGTGGAGCTCCATTCTGGTTCATGCCAGTGAGCAAAAGCAAGGTGCAGGGACATGCATTTCTGCTCTGAGACAACTTGGGCCTCAGTGAAGAAAGGCATGACACAGCTGCTTCATCCAAAGAAGCATGTGGATACTTATTCAGATAACATGGGCATATCTGAAGCATCTCCAGTTATGGAATATCTACTTAATGGATTTATGGTTTATGGAGTTATCCACCTTAGCGGAATTTAAAATTATGTACTTTTCTGTCTCCCCTTTCTGATGTTTGCTCTGATCTTGTGCAAGTTAAAGAAGGGAAATAGAGTATGTGTGTGTTTAAGTGTACAGTGAATGCATTAAGAGTACCCTTTGTCTTGTAAAATACAGAGAGATGTGCCAACACCCCATAATGATGAAAGGAAACAGAAAACATGCATGTATTGACTCTAGTTGGTTGTCTGAGGGCATTCACTTTGAGCTCAACAGTGTTCATGACAGAGCAAGCAACTATCACTTGCCATGTCATCCTTCCATCTTCAGTCTGTGATTTTCCCCCAGTTGCCCACCATGGGTTTTCACAGAAGAAACTGAAAGCTAAAGTAGTAATGGCTGACTTATTAATTGCTTTTCATATCCTTGGTGATTTCACATTTAAGGACTCCTATTTCCCACTAACTGTCCATACACAGAATGTTTTACAGCAGTAACAAAATGCATAACTTAGAACAGATGCAATTATTTTAGTTCTAGTTTGAATACAGAGAAGCCTTTGATCAATGCTTCTTCAATGCGCTGTGAATCCACAGGTTTTCAGGATTCAAAGGTGGTATGAAAGGCATTGCACCCTATTGTGAGTAAATATTATATTACTGCTTTTCAAGCTGCAGTCTTTAAAAAGAAAAGATAAAAGCTGTGTAACAAAAGCTAGATTCCTTAAAATAGATGATCTTTTTTTGACTGAGGTATCATCACTATTCACAGTGAATTAATTTGGTATTCCATAAATTAAGCTGTAGACAGAGAGCCAAGGTAACATGGAGTCTTCTTCAATTACTTGCTTTATGTGCTGCTGAGATTAAGACGCTGCATTCACTAATCTAAAGCACGCAGCAATTTTTCATGTTCTACAGTCAGCATCTTTTGCACTGCAGACCACCCAGCAACAAGGGAGTAAAAACATTATCAGTAAGACTCAAATCAGAAGGCCACAATTGCTCTTTAACACTAAGCTCAGCATATATTTTTTAGCATCCAAACTCAGACTTTGTTTCTGACCACGCCTCTAAAGGCAGAACAGCTGGTGAAAAACACTAGACTCAAAAGCTTAGTCCATATTGTGGAGAGATGGATCTCAGTCTATATTTCTGTATTTTATTTTCCCCTCACATAAAAATGCTAAATGAATTTATGATATCTGCAGTTCATAAGAGATCACATGATAAACTGCAAAAAAAACCCCAAACAAACCTGTAAAGTTTTGAAGTTTAAAGTGCTCAGTGACAATTTAAATGCAGTCCCTACCAAGGAAGCAGCCTCCAAACCCCAAAATTTCAAGAAGAGATGTCTCCATCTCTCTTATGCAAGACATTTTTACTACAATCCCAGTAGTACACAGACCATAATACGATCATTACATATCAAAGTAACTAAACCAAAACTTTAATGAAGATATTCCTGTAAAGAACAAAGAGGGAACACTTGACACATATTCCCCAAAGAAGGTTAAATACAGGAGAAGCAGCTCAGTGCTTTACAGTATTCCCCAGCTTTGGTGTCATAGATCACAACCTCTTACACTGCAATCACCTTTGCAGCTATATAAGACAAAATAAACAGCTACACTTCGCTAGTTTGAATTATTTTTTTCTCTTGGACATTTAGAAGTTATGAAAGAAAACAAAGACGAAAGAAATGCAAATATAAGTAGGATGCAAAACAAACAATAAGGTTTTCCTGTAGCACTCGACAGTAATGACCATTTCTACCTGAAAAAGACCAGTACCTCAACATGTAAGAGTAACATTTAGTTTCTCTTTAACTTTGACTCATAACTTGAAACCAAAGCTTAGATTTTTGGTCTAAAACTTCAAGCAAATTATGTCTGGCATGGAAGTCATCCATCACTGATTAAACTGAAGCCCAAAGTCAAGAGGAATGTCTTGTTAGGTGACAGCCATCACATGACACTCTTCAACACCCAACAACACCAAGACAGCTGTGGGCATTGGCTCAAAGCTCAAGTCATTGCTGGCACACTTGGGCCTGTGTGGGAGTGGGGCCCCACCAAGGACCCATGGTGAGACAGATCCTCTACAACAGGACATCTCAAAAACACTGCTCAGGCTCACCACACAACTGCAGAACTGCTACTAATGGTTTAAGGGAGGAAATGGAAACTCATGATCGGGAGGAGGGCAGGGATGGTGAAACCAGGGCTTTTCAACGGCTGACTTATTTTGCACACTTGATGATAATTTTTATCTGTTTTCTTGAAGCAAGAGAATCATAGAATCACAGACTGGCTCAGGTTGGAAGAGAGCTTTAAAGATCACTAAGTCCACCCCTCCTGCCATGGACATCTTTTACTAGACCAGGTTGCTCATAGCTCCATCCCATCCAGCTCTGAACACTTCCAGAGATGACGTATCCACAACTTCCCTGGGCAACCTGCTCCAGTGTGTCATTACCTTCACAATAAAGAACTTCTTCCTTATGTCCAATCTAATTCTATCCTCTTCCTGCTTAAACCACTGCCTCTTGTTCTGGCACTATATGCCCCAGTAAGAAGTGTCTCTGTCTTTCTTGTAAGCCCCCCTTTACATACTGAAAGGCTGCAATAAGGCCTCCCCAGAGCCTTCTCCACTCCATGCTGAACAATCCCCCTCTCTTAATTGCTTGATCCCAATGTGGACAGTTATATGTCACAAAGTGTCTTCAGCTACTAAATCAATAAGTAATATTAATTACATTATAACACCGTCTCTACACAAGAATATTACTATCGTTAAAATGCCTTAACTTATGTGTAGATAAGGTCTAAGCTAAGTATTTTGCAAGATACACAACTCCAGTAAAATAAGCAAACACCAGGAAGCTTCCCACTTGATGGGTCTGCTGGCCAATGGCTACTTTTCATCTGATTCAGGAAAGAAATTGATTTTCATTACCTAAAACCACTTTAAATTCTTCAGTGAATCAGTAATTCTCTGGAGTCATGCAACTACTAAAGTCAGCATAAACTGCATATTTAGCCAGAAAGTTTTACAATGTACAGAGGAAGATCAAAGACACTTTCAATGCATCACTCTCAGCTACAGGTAGGGGGGACAGCAAAGCAAATTCAGTAATAGTTGTTGTTTTGGTTTTTTGGTGTTGGTTTTTTTCTTTGGGTAAATACTCTGCATAAGTTACTTGGCTTCAAGCACAAATGCCTGTGACACTTAATTCAGCCTTAAAATCCTATCAGACTGAAAATACAGTATATACAAATAGTGATAGCCACATAGAATTCCTTCAAAAAGAAAAATATTCAAAAATTGGCATAAAATTTTAATAACTCGTCTCAAATATGATTACTATAAAATATAATTACAGTAAAATTGACCCAGTAAAATATTTGCAAAACAAAAACCAACAAACAAAACACAAGCCTGCATATACTCTCTTGCCTTAATATCCTGATTTTGCAAGATATTTATGCACATAACTTTGAACCTTTAAGTAGTTCCACTGACTTTACAGGGATTACTCATCTGCTTAAAGTTAGGCAGTTGCCTAAATACCTTGTGAAATATGAATCTAAATTCAGATCTGATAAACTCAAAGTAGCAGCAGGCAAAGCAACACCTCATTACAGTATTAAGACCGTGCTGCTTTCTTTTAGCAAGTGATTTTACTTGCATACTGGTGCTGGAGGCAACAATACACTATCTGCTGGAGTGCCCCTGTGATTATATAGTACTGCTACAGGGAAGCAAAAACTGGTTTTGCTATCAAATGCAAAACCAGAAAAAGAAGATAAATATGATTAACAACAAGCCTTCTATTAAAGTTCATACAGGTTTCAGTGCATGTCTCTCTTCATCAAGCACTTCTCCCTCTCCCAACACTATTTTACTTTCACATGGTGATTCATTCTGTCCAAGGTCTGTCTTTAAAAGGCAATTCTGAAAACAAGAACAGTTTCACAACTCAGAAGTGTACATTAACAACCAGACTGGTAATTGCCACCCAATATCCTTTCCCTGAACCACTGAAAAGCTGATCTACAGGACACAAAACCTCTTCATGAAAACTGGATTCTGCAGGAAAATGGAAGTGATATAAAATCTTATTTGAGGATACCTTAACACAGTAGACTATATCCCACTGTATGTGAATCTAAATAAGACAGGTGGATGCCATCTTAAAAAAATGCTACAGATGACAGAAAGGCTTGGAGAATAGGAGAGAAATAAGAGATGGAGACCTGGAGTTTAATAAGAGGAACTCAGGTGACTTGGAGAAAAAAAAAGCAACCCCATGTCTTGTGCTTTTGTCAGTACACATTCCTCAGCACTCCAGTCAAAGAGGTCAAAGGAGACTTAGCTGGAGAAACTGCTGAAGAAGCTTAAGGTGATCTTCAGTATCCTCTGAACCTACTGCATTGCTGATATTCAGACAGGAGGCTAAAAGCACAACTAGACAATGAAGGAAAGTCTGAAGCAGGAGTTGTTCAAACAGTGAAATGTGACAAATAGTCTCTGCTTTAAAAAATGAGTAATTTACCTGCTGAGACTGCAGCCAGCATGACAGATAAAAGGAGATGCAAACTAAGGGCAAGTGTTTAATTTTTATAACCTGCTTTATACCCAAAAGGAGAAGAAACAAAAATGAAAACAAAACTCTGAAATAAAACCCAGCAAAACAGAGACAAAGCAATCAAACAATCAAAAAATAATGAGAAAAATCCCACTATCATAATGAGGGGAGTCAGGCTGGTGACAAGAGTAAAGGAAAAGGAGTAAGGCTGGAATAAAATCAAGACATTGATGTGAAACAGTTCTACTGAATGTCAACTAAGGAAGAAGAAAATTCAGATTACTTTTATTTGCTGTCAGAATTTTGTTGTCATCAGATATGAGAAAACATTTTCAGCAGTACTTATATGACAGAAATTAGTGTCTTAAATGTTGAAGTTGATTCTTAAGATAGGATCCTAAAATCAATCAGAGACTATATTACTAAGCATATTTCTTAAGTACAATCAAATGGCTTTATAGTTCCTTGGCTGTCTGGCATATAAAGGAACATTTATTCCCAATGGTCTTCACACTTGCCTAACACAAGCTTTTTAAATTAAGCATGTGCAAATCAGAACTTACTTGCTTGTATACATCATGAAATCATCTGCAACATACATGACCATTACTCTTTCCAAGAAACTTAACATAGACTGCAAACAACAGGAAGCTTACACTTCAATGACCATGTAACACAACTGTTCCAAATTACTTTTATGTCATAAATAAAAAACTGAATTAATGTTTTCCAAAGTGCTTGAAACACAAGTCTCAAATCACCAACAGAGAGAGCCATTTAAGATTTACATGAATACAACTTCTGTTTCATCTTCATGCTATAATCACAATTTTTCATCTCCTCTGGACATTCACAGAATCTCTATAAAAGTCCTCAGTAGAATATTAAGCTTTTATAAAATAACTTGTCATCACTTTCCCAAGTACTAAAACCATTTCAAAACCCAGATTAAAACTTCATGCAAAGGTTACATCTTCCAAATATCTTAAATTCTTTTAATGAATTCAGCTTTACACATGCATTTATAACTTGCCTTCAAATTGTAATAAACAGAATCTCTAACATACCACAACTTAGGAATCTTTGAAGTACATACTGTGAGAAATGATTTAAAGATAACAGATAAAGTATTTCAAGTATATATTTGCATATAAAATAGATCAGGACAACATTATAATAAATTATTATTAAACTAAACTATTATTATACTAAACTATTATTAAAGCAGAAGATCTACTACATTTTTCAGCTACCAGCCCAGCTAGCTTGACATGGGAAACAGTATCAATCTACATTTCATCCTTCCTTGTTCTCATTCCTAGAACCTCAAATAAAGTTTCCTTGACAAATCTCAGTAGCAGCTATAAAACTTGTTGCTTTCAGTGGCTTTACAAGGTATTCATAACTGACTGTGCTTTTGAAAGCAACTAGACCTCCATGTGCAATTTGAATTTTTAGTATTTATTTCAAAGAAACAACCTCTTTACTAAAATTTCTAAACAACAAAACTGTAAATTAAGTTCTCACTGATTTAATCTAATCTGCTTTGGAAGAAAAGCAGAGCAGACCCACTGTGTGACCACTAAGCCATCTTAATTCTTCTGTGTCAGTGTAGAATCACTGAAGAGTTCCAGGACATTTATTTGTTTTGTTCTACAAGTATTCTGCATGCCACTAAAAATCAACAAAACAACTGGAATAAAATATTATTTTTAACCTGAGTCTCATGGTACTTCATGCAAGTATAGCATTATTTTAATGACTTTTGTTTTAGAAATAGGTAAGTTTTTAGAAATAGCAAGTTTTAGCAACTTGCTAGAAATAGCAAGTTTTTGACTGTTGTCAAGGTGTTCTAACAGGTCTTGACAGTGAAAAACCAATCAGAAAGATCTGGAACAACCTACAAGTTAATACATTTAAATGATTAGCATATCTAAGTGCAGGATTCACAATGTGAGGTGATGAACTACCTATAAAACATGAGAGAGCAATAGTAATAGCCTCACTAGGTCTTCAACCTGTTTGCATTGCTTATGTCAGGTTTTTTGTAGCACTCAGTAGAAGTACAGGTATACTGTACTGTTTGTGCAATCTGGACATTAATATATGTGAGACATTTTTGTTAATGAAATGCCTGTTCCAAAATAATACTGCATTTCAGAGTATGCTGTCATTTGAATTTTTCTTAAAAAGAAAAGCCTTTTAAATTTGCTATTACAACAAACAGAAATAGCTTCTATGTAGGAAGAGGTATCAAACCTTTATCAACTCAAAGGAATTTCAAGTATTCTGATCTTTATGTCTAGACTATGAGATCCTATAAATGACCACCTTAAAGGTCTCAGTGTTTTGCAGTGCCCCTTAAAGAGGCCTAAAGTCAGCCTGTACCAGCTGTGAGTTTTATGCAAATACTCAGTCACCAGAACATCTAATTGTCCTCAACTGAAGAACCTTGTGTAACAAATCCACATCAAAAGAGCAGTTTAGTGTCTTTATTGCTCAAGAGTTGCAAACTACTTCTACTTGTTGAAATAAACAGTGCTCACAGCAGTTTAGTCTGTCTTTAGAACTGTATATTCAGTCGTTTTTGCAATAAGACTTTATGACCTTAAAAACTAACTGCACATTCAGCTTTGGCACAATTCTGGCACAAGATGACTTCAATATTTGCATATAACCTGGTCTGGTGACTGTGAATTTTGTATAACAATATGAAAACTATTGTTGTGATATTGGTCCTAAACAATAAAACCCTGGATTTGACAAAGTTACCATGAGTTAGAGCCAGATTTTCAGACTACTTTTTCTAGAACTGCTGACAGAATTACCAAAGTGGACTAGCAGATATTCCTTTGTGCACCCACTTCCTGGGAAAAGACAATTTTTTGTCCTTTTCTCAGGTAAAGATAAGGAGTATGTGTTGCTTGGTGACAGCAAAAAAAAAATTAAAAAATCAATTTGAGAAAACGATGAAAAAAATAAGGGAAAAAGATCATCTCCAGAAAGGTGCACAACAATGATGACACTGTGTCAGGTTAACAAGTATACTTCTAATATGGGGCATGGCAACATCACTAGAATATCCACTTTAAAAATCATAGCAACCTAATAGCAAAGAAGAGAACAAGCTGAGAAATAGGAACACTCCCTAAGATTAATCAGTTAGAGCCACTTTGGAGACAGCTGACACAATCTCTTTCCACTTTCCATTTAGCATTTAGAATAGACTGATGTCTAAAACTGTAGATCTACTTAGATACTTACATATTTAGATAAATACGTATGAAACATGAAATTGCCACTTTTATAGTTTTACACACCCAGTATGGAAAAGGAAGAATTATTTTCCCACAGAAAAGTGAAAAAATAAAAGATGTTTAAAGTGTTTGAAAATCAAAGGAATCGCTCTCAACACAGTTTACAAAGAGATATAAATCTTCTACATTAAAAGAAAAACTACATGCACCCGCTTTAAGAATTTGAATCTGTCCCAAACACCTGCAGTGTGCCTGCCTAGACAGACCTGTGCCACAAAACCCACTTCCAAAAAATTTAAACTTTCTAGAAGATTTGGGTTGTCTCTTTGAATAGGAAATATATCAAAAGAAAAGAAATACAAAACTAATCTTCTAGACAAAGAACAGGAAGAAAACTGTCACGTTCTGTGGTTTACATTTATAACAGGACCCTATCTAGAGATTAGAATAGTTTCAAATCTATTGTAGTCGAGGATATGATGTCATCATTTAAAGGACGCAGATAATTTAGTCCACAATATCTATTCATACTAACAAAAGAAAGCAAAACGAGTATGCAGAACACTTACATACCCCATTCTCCTGGATTAGTTCTCTTTTGCATGGATTCATCATCCATGTAAGAGTATGTGGTTTTTTTCCCAAAGCCATCTGCTAGTTTAACTTTTGTGAAAGCGCAAGTGATTTCAATTCCATTAGATACACACATCAGACTGATCAATTTTCTCTCTCTAAACAATTTTCAGTGAAGCTTATTTTAAAAATACTGAATATGATACTTCAGACACTCTATTCACAAGCCTTTACAGCAGTATTCCCTACTGCTTAATGGAAAAGAAAGGTTGAAGAGACTATCAGGTTAGCCAAAACGAAAATAACAATCAACACAAAATATTCAAAGGTAATTAATTAGTCCTCTTACCTTGTTCTTTTATCTGACGAATTTGCTTCACAGTTTCTTTCAAGATTGCACATTTGTCAGGTTTAAAGTTAAAGTTGTCAATATCATTAAAATTTGCAAAAATCAGCTCTGCAAGTTCTTCAATGTATTTATTCTCTTGCTCACGATTGCGTTTCTCGGTGCTTCTTTTAGGGCTGAAAGAGAAGTTTACAAAAATGCTGTCTTTAATGTCACTTTACGTGCCTTCTGGACAGCTCAAAGATGATTTCAAAAGGTTAGACAGCAGTTTAACAAAAACAGAGAGAGAACTGCCCTCTCTCACTGCCAAAATATAACTGACAAGTTTCTCAGAAAAAGGTTTCCTCTGGAACAAGGAAAGGAGCATTAGAAAAAATGTTACTTATTTTTTTTCCAGCAGTCATGTTTTTGTTTCAAAAGAGGATTGGGATTAGAAATTGAAAACACAAGATTATTTGGGGTGTGGGGGGGGAGGGGGGCAGGATTTGACTATTTACAAGTATCCCTCCCACATGGCATTGAGAATCCAAAGAGTATTATATAGTGATTGTGTATGAGAAAATAAAACAGCTTAAATAGTTACACTAAGCAATCCATACTCCCTGCCGCCTTGTGAATTTATGGCAGTCTTAAGAAAAGATGATGAATGAGTGGTTATGCTTTAAAATGCATTTGTGTTGGTAACAGAACTGCTGTAAAGCTGGAAAATATTTTTCAAGACCTAGATTATAACGGAGAGGGTAAAAAAAAAATCTCAAGATTGACAAAATGAATGACTGAAGACTTTTTGCAGTGAAAGCCAAAAACCATTTTTATACCTCTCCCAAATTGTCACCAAAATTCCGCATTTTGGCACAACACTGGATTCAAAAATAAACAAACAAATAATAATAAAAGATAATTATTCTCATCCCCATCCCAAACCCCCAACAACACAGAATTACTGCAATAAAGTAGTTTGGCACCGACTTCTCTTTGCAAGAATGTTGTTTGTCATCTAACTGAAAAACAGAAGCACATGTAACATTTTTTTAACTCATTCTCTCAATATTTCCAGAAGTAAACGGTCTAACCTGGGTCCAACCTGATCGGGATCCTTGCGCTTTCTTGACTCTGCTCTGGATGGGTCAGAGGTATTTTCTCCCATCCCACTCATCTTGAACACATATCAGCAACTAAAAGGAAGAAAGTGCAAGAAAGGGTTATGGCAGATAAGTCCTCAGTTCATATTTCCAAGTTTCTCATTCCATGCTCAACTAAGATCTTACTTGGCAAATATATCATTTGAAATAGAGCTTGTTTGAAAGGCACCAATAAAAACACTGTGTTTATGACCCCACAAAATGCTACACAAAATTCCTTGAGAAGAAAATTTGTGGTGGGCAAGTAAAGCATTATCATATCTTTGATTGTGACCAGTTATGTAAGAACAGATAAGTGTATTTTGTGCCTGGGTTGCTGAATTTTCATGGCAAATTTGCAAGGTTGAAGGATGAAAGACAAAGGAAAAGCCATAGTGCCATACAACAAGTAAAACACAACAGAACTGAAATATGTGAAATAAAACATGTGTCCCAGCTGCATGAAAAGGTAGCATATGCAGCTTTAGTTAATCAGAAGATAAAGCCTGCCAAAGTACATGTACAAAACTGTAGAAACAGAACATCTGTCAGTACTAGAAATCACTGAGGAACTGATAAATATTTTGTACATATAATCTACCTCATAAGGAGAATAACTTGTCAAGCTGACGTAGTAAAATAACACAAGCTTATAATTTGTGCAATGAACAGCCAGCGGAAATCCTGCCCTGCTCCCAACTGTTGGTTTCTCTATGCCCTGTAGAAGCACATGAAACTCGCCTGCCTTGGATTACATATTTCTCAACAATTACCAATATTCTGGAGGCAGAAATCACCAAAGGACATAGGGAGATGGTGTAAATGATTAATGCAAGATGGGACAGTCCCAACTCAGCATCTGCCTAGTTGCTGCCAGTTTTGTGAGGATGATGGCAGAGAGGTGTTGCTAGACATCTCAGAGAGCTCCTGTATTGTTTGGAATTAGCAGAAAAATAAGCATGAGGGACATGAAAGAGGTGAGTGTATCCAGGAGGTGATTCATACCATACTAAAATAAGAGTTGGAGCATGTAATTGTATGACCACTCCACTTTGGCATAAAGTGGAAATCAGGTATCAAAACAAGAGAGTTCACCACCTCCTTCAAACCCTTAATTTCTGTCTTACCTGTTCCCTTACCTCTGCTGGCCTAGTCAGCCATGCACTGAACCTAATAAGGGAGCTGGTGGGGGTTAAAGACACAGTCCCCTTCCCTTTTTCTTTTTTACATTTTTAAAAATCTAGCTGCCAGCCTATATGTTGATAATCACATGTTCACACTGGCAATCTCAGTTTTCCCAATGAGCCAACTGAGTGAAGATATTGCAGATATTGCCACAAAAAGCCCAAAGACTAAGGTCTGAGCAGTTAATGCTGAGAAAGGCTACTCACTGAAACCTGAGCAAGCAACTGGGTTGGAGCCATCTCAGATTCAGAACTGACCACAATTTAACATTTCCCTAAATTAAAAGTAAAAATAAAAAATAATTTCTTTTTACTGAAGGTATTTTTCTCACAGAATATTCTGAGTTAGAAGGGACCCACACAGATCACTGAGTCCAGCTCTTAAGTGAATGGCCCACACTGGGTTCAAACCCATAACCTTGGTGTTACTAACTCCATGCTCTGACCAACTGAGCTGATCTCAGTATTTTTTTTAACCAGTTTGAGCAGAGAGTGGAGTAATTTCCCTTCTTCTAGATACTGTTCAAGTTTTATGAGAAAGACTGTATCATGCCTGTATAGCTTCCATCTGGACTTTGACATGAATGGTATCACATTGTATTTGAAAGCTATCTGGATTATTTTTTTCTCTACTGAGTCTATACATGCATATGCATATCTACATACACATACATGCTGATGTTATTTTGAGAAGATCCCACTGTAAGCAGAGCAAGAAGTGGTTCTGTGGTGGAGCAGACACAATTCTCAAAGAGAAGGTGCACCATCACAATCTCCACCTGACAATATTTAAACAGAAGCTTTGTCAGTGGAGAGCTGGAACTGTCCTTGAAGCTCTCTTTCAATGACTAAATTTTTCACTGACCAAGTTGAGAAAAAACAGTCAGCATGATGAAAATTGTACATTCCCATGATCTGATCTCTGATCCAGACTCAGATGGTGACCCAAGATTCAAAAGAACAATTAGGCTGGGGAATCCCTTCATTTCTTATGTTCCCAATTAATACCTGAGAAATGTAAATCAGCTATTTTTCTTGAGAAAAGTAAGCATAACAATTCATTAATACCTGTCAAACCTTCAGCTGTCATCTTCTCACTCCCCTTCCTTCCCAAGTACTAAGAAAGTAAGCATTTAGGCTGGACACCACCCTCCAAAACCCCTTCCTCCTCAAGAAAGCATACAGAAACTGTTACTGACAGCTTCCCTGCCTACTCTGTCACACCTACTTCAAAGGGAAGTTTTATTTTTGTGGGAACCAAAGTTTCACCAGTAGCTCTACCAATGCATAAATCAATTCTTCTTGCATTCACACTGATGCTATTCTGTAGGAATCCCACTAGGTCCACACTATCAGCCTTTGGAGGACATATTAAAATTCCTCTCTCACCATAAACTCTAAATTTTATCCTTCTGTATTAGGGGGAACAAAAGCAGTATCATAATTACAAAACTAGCACCTTCTTCTCTCCTTATTAAACACAGCAAATAGTTCTACACAAATAATATATGTATTTATTTTATTCTGTTTGCACTTACAGGCTATTACATCTTTTTCTCAGCAGCATTATCAGTTTATTCTTAAAATGAGTTATCCATTTCTTTCTCACTCATCATAATTTATTTCTGGAAATCGACCACCGACTACTATGTTTGCTTTCTGTTCTCCTTTATGTCTTAATTAAAAAATATGTTCTATACCTCAAAGATTTTTACAGGCCATTTTCTTGTCTTTTAGGTGACTGTGCTCCAGAGCAGAATGTAAAATCCAGAGATAGGTATCTTGGAAAGTGGAGAGCTAGACAGATGATATTGAAGCAATCTAAAAAATCTCAAAGGCTAAAATGAAAGTCACTCATCTGTATCTAGCACACAGTACTAAAATCAAAAGGATTTGCCCCCAAATCCTTGACTCCCTACATATTTAGAGTCTGACTGGGATAGTGAAAAGATCAGGTATTCTTTTGGAATTCAGAAACTAAAATCTATTCCCTAGATAGGAGAAATAAGGAAGAATCAACTTTTAGAAGGTGTGGATAGACTCTTCTGTAACACTATCTTACCAATTAAAACAGCCAGAAGCTGGGCGATGGAGATAGAGTTTCCTCTTCAGAGCGAGCTCCCAAGCCTGTACTTCCCACCATGCAGGGCAGCCTCCTGGGTGCTAGGCTACCTGCCTGCCAAAGCTGGATGTTTATGAAGCAAAGAGGGCAAGGCTGATTAACTCTTGCAGTGCAGAGTTTAGGGGTATGGTCTATACCACTAAACTCAGAAGTAGTTCAAACACGGTCTGAAGACACAGGGATTGAGGTTTAACTCCCTCAGGCTGAGGAGGGTAGCAAAGCTCCATGTCCCATTTCTCAGCAACGACTCTAATGAGTCAAAGAGGAAAGCACCCTCCCAGTTTCCTCATGTCTTTTAAAAAGAAAGCAGCTGCTTCACATATTTTTCCATGAGCTAATTCACAATCAAGACTAATGCATACCAAAAGATGAAGAACTTGAGATTTAAGTACCTCTATAAATTTAATGTGGCACAAGCAAGAAACTAAAACTTCATTTTTCTGAAGAAAGTACTTCTGGGCACATATAATACCAAGGATCAGGGCCCTGGGAAATTTCCAAGCAAGAATCAGAAAATGTCATGAATTTTTATCGAATGGGTGAATTTTAGACACAGAAATAAACATCTGTGAGTCGAAGCAGCTAAATTGCATATTATGCTTTTTGGTTTTTGCCTTAACTTCCTCCATACATATTAATTTATCTGTGGCAAAATGTCTTGGTTATTAATTATTACCAATAGCTTTATACCACACAAACATTCATGACATTATATCATTCAATATTTTAACAAGAGAACTTAGGAACTTTTAAAGCACTTTTAGATATTCCTAGATTCCTGAACCACTCATAGAACTTTTCAGCTCAGAAAACAGAATTCCCACATTTGAAGTCAGAATTGTTCCAGGAAACATGACAATTCAAAACTAAAGACACTATGAGTAGAATGACAAGTCAGAGACTCAAAGTTTTGCTCCAGTAAACTTCCCCTTAAGGGAACTACCTTAGATTAGAAAGCAGCTTTTATCCTGCTCCACTGATCTTTTTGTACATCTCTACAGGAATTTTCAGAAAGAAGAAAGATAAAGAAATTAAACCATTTGATCCATTCAATGCTTTAGAAGTAGCAGAAATGTAACATCAGCTCTATCATATAAAAATACAAAAATCAAGAAAATGTTGGTAAGGGTTATTTAGCAAGGCACAGAAAAACTACTAACCCATCCGGGAATTAATAAAAACAAAACCAGCAGGAATCACTGCTTTGAGGATAGAGAGATAAAAACATGCTTGATAATGAAAAATTAGCATCATGATACATCAGATACCGAACTAAGTAAGTTTTATTTTAAAAGAAATTGCCTTACAAAGTTAAATTTGAATGCATGTCTCGCAGAATGAGTTGTCATGCAAGACCAGGCACTCCCTTTTTCATTGTGTAAGCTGTTTGAGAGCTGTACAGCACTCCAAAACACAAACATAATACCTAATACCCACTGTGGAATTGGTATTTTGCCTTCAGTGGTAGTATCAGATTCTTCTATTCTATATTATGTTTTTTTCCGCGTGTCCTACCCCAACAAAACACCAGAACTAGAACAATAACTAAGACCCAAACTTCTAATGCTGACTAAGATGCTACTCAAGCTTTAACTCCACTGGGCATAAATGAGCAATAGAGCAATGGAAATATAAATACACTCACTGTAGCGTTTTCCTACAAGGAAGGAGGTAATTAGAGAATCAAATATATTATTACTAAAAATATCCAAAGAACTAATTTTACTCTCATACTGGTGACCCGTACCAATGGGACATCTCAGGCAACTTAATACTTTTTTCCTATTTATATTTAAGACCAGAAGTGCATTTTCCTTCTCTTTCCATTTCATTACCACTGGCCAAAGTATCCAAATTACTTGTAAAAAACATTGGGTAGTTATTCCAATTGGTAAATGCAAATCACACACACTGAAAAATTAAATTTAAAAATTGTAGTGTAGTACATATTAGTGACTACATTCATTGACACCAAACCAGTTTCTACCAGATGTGTGAGACTGAAACAACAGAGCCTGAAATATGCTTATATTATTTTTTCTTTTCTTTTTTTTTTTTGTTGTTTTGTTTTTTGTTGTTATCAGTAATAAAACAATAGTCTCTGCTCCTGTCGTGACGGCACATCCTCCTTTACATCCTCCACCAGCAACTGCTAAAGCTGGAGTACACAGAGAGACTTAACCTAATTATAAAGCAATAGTAAACATCCATCTTTCAAATGGAAAAGAAAAGCAGAGGCACCATGAAGTGGAAGACAGGAAAATATCTAGCAAAAATCACTTGTGAGAATTTTTACATCTCTTCAACTTCTTAAATGTCATGAAGGAACATGACATGCAGAGTAAGCCTTCCAACACTGATCCTCAGAACCAGTGAATTCAGTTAATCATCCAGAGTCAATGTAGAAGAAGATAATGTGCATTTTATCTCTTATCAGAGCAGGCCATCTTCCAAACAAGGCCTGTTAAACTGTCAGATTTATTATAAGCCTAACAAATGCAGTTAAAGAATAAATGAGGATTACACCTTCAAAGCTGCTATTTCAACCTGAAAAGTAGCAAACAAAAGGTAAAGTATCATATAGTGGACAATCAGGTAGCAGTACTATACTACCACCCCTCCAGCCCATCAACAGATGAAACTAGTGTACATACAACTGATACATGTAGAAGAGATTTACTAAAGTCAGTGTTTTATTGAGTAACAAACAGAAAAATACTGTTTACTGACCAAAAATATACTACAAGTCAGTGAAAAGTTCTCTAACAGCTAATTTGAAAAAAAAAAAACAGTTTATAATTCTGTGGTTGTTTACTCAAACATATAGCCATTATAGTTCATCCTTTTTTCCTGTGAAGTTGCCATGACTAGAAAGCTTTCTATCTCAGTTTCAAAATTAGAATTGTATTCTGTGTAACATTAATTCTGGTAGAAATCAGAGGAAAGTTGGAAGTCACATGCAAATTCTGATTCTTCACATTTTTTCCTGGTTATGAACTCTTTTTTCACTGGCTTCATTTCAGAACTGGAAAATATTTAATATTGATACATACTGCAATCTGCAACCTTTTCAGCAAAGGCAAAGCTTGCTAGCCACTTTCCCAAGCCTCCAAAGGAAATTGCTGTCAGAGGCAGGATAAGATACTAGATCAGAGGTGGGGGGGGGGGGGGGG